>JAVJIF010009968.1:0-182481 GCA_038442645.1 Agave tequilana | reverse complement strand
TTGAAAACATTGACTCCAACCTAGAATGATTAAAAGCACAGAGTTCAAAGATGAACTCAAACCATCCTTTTATTTTTCAAATCTTTATCTCATTAGTGGTGGCTGTAGGCTGTCTAAAAATCACTAAAGACAAGCCATTTAAAAGCAAGTTTCAAGTTCTAGACGCGAAGACTCAACACCCGCTTCTCAACATCAAGGCGCGTGGGCTCGACACCCGCGTCTCAACATCAAGGCGCGTGGGCTCGACACCCGCGTCTCAACATCAAGGCGCGTGGGCTCGCCACCCGCGTCTCAGTTATAACCGCCCTAGTTATGGGGCCAGTCGCCGCCCACATAGCGGGGAGGTCAGCCCCTCGTTGTGGAGCGTTTTTAAGGGGCACGTTCACCCTGGAACCCCTATAAATAGCCCCGTCGCTATTGAAGAAGGGGTCGGTTTTCTTTAGTTGGACGACAACAAGACAGAGACAAGAGAAAGAGAGCTAAACTCTTCAACAAGCTCGCTGCGTACGAGTGCCCTTTGCCTACCTTCTCTTTGAGAGTTTTGGTAGGCAGAGCTGTGTTACTCCTTCTACCAGCCAAGAGAAGATCCCTGACGATCCTGACGGTCCCCGGTCAACGGAGAACAAGATTCACTCTCCACCACCACACGAAGAACCCAACACTAAACAAAGGGAGGATTCAAGACTCAACATCCTCCCTCCCTTGTAATCGGAGTATTAATCCGTTGTAAACTTCAATTGATTCAACGAAACTTTACGCGAGATTTTCCCTCTGCGAACAAGAGATGGCGACTCCGCTGGGGACTTCATTTGTCACTGATGAGCAAATCGTGGCGCAGGATGACGTCCTTCGTGAGGGAAAGATGGTCGAATCGCTCGTTGTCGAGTTCGACCAGGCAAAGTACGAAGAGTTTCTCTCTCCGGCTCCAAGAGCCCCAGGACCCGCGTCTGCCGCAGGGTCTCGACGGGGAATGCCCCGAAGCCCGATCTGAAGCTCTCTCGGGCGCTGCTGCTGCCAAATGTGCCAAGCAAGATACACGCGCCAACACCTCTCAGAAGGCCCGCGTGATCTCAGGCACACTGCTGCTGCGATCAACCGCGCAGCACTGAACACACGCGTCAACGTCTCTCAGGAGACCCGCGTGGTCCAAATCTCTGTGTCCAGCATCAGGCGTCGTTCTCTCATCTCCACTCCATGACGCAACCGAAATGCCGAGCGTCGTCAGAGGAGACGTGCGCGTCAGCTACAAGTTGGAACCTCTAGTTGTCCGACTGAGGCTGGACGCGACGTACAACCTGGCGCCTTGCCCGCGCCACGTCCAGCACGAGAAGTCCGCGTTTGGCGGCCCAAACGCGAGACTCCTCAAGCTAGGTCCTCTGAAGACCAACTCACCAAATGCCAAGGTGAAGCCTCTGCGCCCATCAAGCGCGAGAGGCACGCGCCCTAGGCGTGGGGCCCAGCAGCCCATCCTCTCTCAAAACGTCTCTGCCCCGACGCACCGAGCGGCAGCGCGGCGATCGTGTCTCGTCCAACAGAGACGCCAGACGCGCGTCTTACAGCACGGCGCGAAAATCGTGTCCCCTGAAGCTGCGTCCAGGCTATACAGCACATGGATGCCTCCTGTCTTCGACGTTGTGAGGCTAGTCTCTTCGATCCCCCTCCCGTTATTTGAGGGATTACTTGACGAAGAAAAGAAGTTCCAATCAGGTCACTCCATCATGTTGCTGCCAACAGCTCATCCGTATGCTTCTGAGTGCCGTTGTGGTTCAGGTGTGCACCAGCAGTCTTTAGTTAGACAGTTGACCCTGATTCCCCTGTCAGCCAAAAGAAGGCGCTCCCACAGAAGGAGAACCTTCTCTGACATTGAGTACCCGGAGCTCACTGCGAATATGACGAGCAGGAGCAAGTGAAAAACACCTGCAGTCAGCCTGACGAGTTTGACTCTGAACCGGAAGGAGTGTACCGACACACTCGCACCCGGACCGGGGCCATTCCCCCGATTGATTTAATGCCTTAGCCATGGCATTAAAGTGAATGATTCTCACTCCGCCGTAGTGGAATCACGGGCTTCAAACTCTTCGTTGAGAAGAGACCTCCGCCTACATGACAGGCACTCCTGAGGAAACGGTTAGACGTTTAGAACAAATTCCAAAGGCACAAATGGATATGATTCTTTCTCAGCAGGAATCTATCGACTCCTCAAGCAGATGCTTGCACAGTTGCTCGAAGACAGGAGGAAGTCTCCTCCAAAAAAGACGAAGGCAAGGGAGAAAGGGAGAAAGCTCATCTTCCGAACCTTCTGAGGAGAGGCAGCGATCTACCTCTAGTTCGTCCAAATCCTCGTCGCAAGTAAAGGGTGACCAAGGCCAGGGAAAGGCTCATGCTAAAAGAATGAGTCAATTGGAGCAACGCCTCGAGGCCCTTACCAACCGTAAAGGCCTCCAAGAAGCTGGGTGGTCCGGCCCTATCCTGCTGAATGGGACTTGTTTCATACCCGTCCAAGTTCAAGGCTCCAACCCTTCAAGCATTCGATGGGAAAGGGTCACCCAACCAAACAAATCTACTACTTTAAATCCCAACCGGGAATGTAGTAGACTGGAAGCTTATCTGATGTTCATCGGCACCCTGAAAGGGCTGGCCTTTGAATGGTTCATGAAGCTCCCAGAAGGTCTATCAAGAACTGGGGCGATTTGGAGAAGCTTTTCTTAACGCGCTTCTTCGAGGATGACTCGGAAGTCACGATGCCCACCCTTTTGGCTACTAAACAGTGAAAGGGAGAGTCCGTCAAGTCTTTCGTGGAAGATTTCGGAACGTGGCACTCCGATGTCCGAACGGCATGACCCAGACCACACTAGTGGAAACATGCCGCCACAATCTCCAAACCTCACTCCTTGCTCAAATAGGAGTTGCTGAAAGCCGCACCTGGAAGCAATTAGTCCAACAAGGTGAACAGGCTGAGGAGATTGTCGCCCGCGTCAGAGCGGAGGAAGGTAAGCCCAGGCCGGAAAGGTCGACAAGGCGTGCGCCAGACACATCCCTCCAAACAACGAAGGATAACTTGGCAGCAGAGACCAAACCTCCTGCTAAACCTCAACTGGTCAAGGGAGGTGGCTTTTCAAGCCAACCACGGGCCAACAAGCAATATTCCTTCAAGGAGGAACATGTCGATTCACTCTTTAAACTACTAAACAAGAGTAACCGACTGAAGCTCCCTGAGCTAGGCGCCCCGAGGAGGTCGGCAAGACCGACAATCCCACTATTGCTTGTACCACAGGATGCTGGGGCACCCTACCAAAAGCTGCTACGTCTTCAAGGACATCCTTCAAGCTCTGATTGACGCGGAGGTGTTAAAGCTCCGACCAGAGCAGAAGAAGGTGACGGCTAATGTGACGTCAGTTCTCCAGTTCGGAAGACAACCTCCGACACCCTCTGGAGTAGTCCCTATCCCAAGAGGAGAGCTGAGAGTGGTCAACACAGACCCTCACCAGCAGCAAGAGAAAGGCTTGGTACCTGTCCCCACACCTCAAGGGGAAATCATGTGGGTCCACCCTGACCTTGTCAATGAACGGTAATGGACTACTGTGACCAACAGGAAATCCAAAGGCAAGGCAAAGGCTTCATCCTGCAATGTGGTGTGTGCCTCCTCTCGAGAAGCCGAGACTGATGTTCCCTCGTTAACCGATTCCGAGGAGGAAACAATAGTCTTGGCGCGGAGCCTAACCAACCGATGACGGGAACCCGCTCAGGACAACCCTACTTGAAGCAGTATGGCGAAACGGAGGCAACCCCTCCACAACCAACTGCAGAGCCACCAAGCCCTCCACAAGACAACCCGTGGAGAAACAAAAGGAGACTCGATTTTCTCGAGCCCTTCAGAAGGCATCACGGAAGGATCTACGACGCCTTACCGCTTTGATGTCCTGGCTCAATTGGCCAACATCCCGGCGCAGATTACCTTGTATGAACTTCTTAGACTATCAAGTCGACTAGAGAAGCTCTGCAAGAAGCTCTGGCAAATGCTGAGGTCTTCATGACCCAGGTACCAAAGGAGGAAGATGTAGAGAATTATCTCCACACCTCCCAGAATGCCCCCTGCATCACCTTCATGGCAGAGGAATGCAGGTTAAAGGGAAGCATGATCGACCCTGTACTTCACAGGGTATATTGGATCATCCAAAGTGAATCGCATCCATGTAGATCCCGGGTCTGCATTGAGCATCATGCCTCGCAGAGTCATGCAGCATCTTAGGATTCCCACTCACCGTTTGAGCCCTACCCAGACGACCATTTATGGGTTCAATGCCAATAGTACCCGTCCGATGGGGAAGGTTAAGCTCAAATGCCGGATCGGAGATCTGAAGACGGAAGTGACATGTTACGTCATCGACGCTGACACTTCCTACAATCTATTGCTAGGACGACCTTGGATTCACCGCAACTCCATCGTTCCCTCCACTCTCCATCAAGTCATGAAATACATTGATGAGGGTGGAAAGGTGCAGACGTTGATTGCCGAAAGGCATCCATTCAAAGGGGTCGAGAATTATTTCACAGACTCCTTACTGTACCAAGATCCTGTGGAGACGGATGAAGTCCCCAAACCGGAAGAACCAGACTCTGGCAATGAAGCCGACACCGAGCTGGAGGAAGATGAGTGTGCGTGGGAGCTAGATCCACCTGTAACGGGCATTAGTAAGCCCGATGTTGATAATACCCCCGCTGATGATGTAGGCGTTGGTACATTAATAAAGAATTGGATTTAGCGTATTTTTCTGTGTTTGCTTCTGATTCAGTGCCGTCAGACACTAGTACCGACGTGGATAACGATCTCTGGTCGGCAATGGATGCCTTGACATCGTTGCATGTACCAGTGAAATCGTCCTTTGAAACATGTCGAAATGTCGACGATGCACAACAATCAATACTCATGGTTCCAGCGAGAAGGAAGGGCCAAAGACCGATTCTTTTCGGACGAATTGACTCCGAGCTAATGAATCATGAAGAATCAGAAAGCGAGCAGGAATCCCCTCAGTTCGGTCATTATGAGCCAAAGACACTCAGAATGATGAAAAACATGGGGTATGACCTAACCAGCAGACCCGGGTTGAACTTCGGCAAAGGAAGGAGAACGCTACTTCGTCCTTTGTGCCGAAAGGCAAAGCCCCCGATTATTATCATCGGACGCGCCGGGGGTTGGGCTATGTATCGACTCCGATCCCGTTAGCCTCTGATTCTGGAGGGCCATCAGGTCATAATTACTCTTCAGGCACGTCATCATGGAGTCGGATGTCAGTGTCGGCAACATCTTCAGAGAACTTTCAGTGAACATAGTTTCAACAAGCCACCTGGAAGACGGAGATGAAGAAATGATCCATTCTGATACAGATCCTTGGATCAAGCATTTAAATACTCTTTGGGATACCCGCTTTGAACAGCGCGAGCCACCCACAGAAGACAAGGTTGTTCAAGTCAATCTAGGAGATGAGGCCAATCCTAAGCCCATCTTCATAAGTGACGGCCTGTCGCCTTCGGAGAAGAAGGATCTAATATCTCTTGTACAAGAGTATATAGACGTCTTCGCCTGGAATTACGAGGACATGCCTGGATTTGATCCTCAAGTGGCTATGCACCGCCTCAACATCAATCCGGACGCAAAACCCGTCAAACAACAGTAGCGACGTCAGTTCCAATCAGAGTCAGAAATAATGGAGGCTTCAATCAGAAGTGATTCTGGGCTTCATCAGGGAAGAACAACATCCCGACTGGGTAGCCAACATTGTCCCAGTTGCCAAGAAGAACGGAAGATCCGGATCTGCATCGACTTCCGCGATCTAAACGAGGCTTGCCCCAGACGAATTCCCCTTGCCAATCACAGATGTCATGATTGACAATGCATGTGGATTCGAACGAATGTCCTTCATGGATGGATTCTCAGGATACAATCAAATTAAAAATGTATCCTGGTGACGAAAAGCATACCTCCTTCAGGACACCTCTAGGGGTATATTGCTACACCGTCATGCCCTTCGGACTGAAGAATGCAGGGGCAACATATCAAAGGGCCATGAATGCCATTTTCCATCAGCAAATACGCAAAACGGTGGAGTGTTATGTTGACGACATCGCGGTGAAAAGTCGCGCTAAGGGTGATCACATAGCTGACCTGAAGGTGGTTTTTGACATCATGCGAGCTCATCAGATAAAGATGAATCCCACCAAGTCCTTCCTGGGGTGGCCAGTGGCAAATTCTTAGGATTTGTTGTAGCTTCCACAGGAATCCATTTGGACCCGAAAAAAATCCGCGCTATCCAGGAGATGCACCCCCGAGAAACCTCAAGGAGCTCAGGGGATTGCAAGGACGATTGGCATACATCCGCAGGTTCATCTCAAACCTTTCCGGAAGATGCCAACCCTTCACTAAGCTGATGAAGAAGGGTGTCTCGTTCATTTGGGACGACGCTTGTCAACAAGCATTTGAGGAAATCAAGCAATACCTCACCCAACCACCAGTCCTTGCAGCTCCGATATCCGGAAACCTTTCCTGGTATACGTTCGAGCAATGGATCATTCTTTGGGAGCTCTACTAGCTCAGAATGATGATCAAGGGCGAGAACAAGCAATCTACTATTGAGTAGAACAATGATCGGAGCCGAACATCGGTACAACCCGATCGAGAAGGAATGTTTGGCATTAGTGTTCGCCATTCAGAAAATGCGACACTATTTGGTAGGCCAGACAATAAACGTCATATCAAAAGTCAACCCTTGAGGTTACTTATGACAAAGCCTTCATCGCTAAATAGCCAACTGGCAAAATGGGCCATATTGTTATCTCAATATGAAATGCACTTTTTACCACAGAAGGCCATTAAAGGACAAGCGGTGGCGGATTTCCTGGCTGAGCATCCAGATCCGAGGGCAACCAAACTTTACGACGGTCTCCCAGATGAGGTCGCTGAAGCCTGCCTAACTCAGACATCGTTCGAAAGTCAAGTGTGGCAACTCTTCTTGACGGTGCATCCAGAACAAGCCCAAAAGGACACATAGTAGCGGGGTAGGAGTAGTACTCGTCTCGCCACAGAACTATGTGATTCCTCGAGCTGTCTCGCTAACTGAGCCTTGCTCCAACAATGTAGCAGAATACAACGCTCTTTTGATTAGGATACAGCTCGCCGATGAGATTGGCGTTAAAAATCTCGAGGCATACGGTGACTCCAAACTCATCGTTAGCCAAGTTCGGGGAGTACGAAGTCAGACATAAGGACCTAGTACCCTACTACAACGCAACTATCCACATGGCCGAGAGGTTCACAAACTTCTACATCGATATGTACCGCGTAGGCAAAATGCGCATGCAGATGCACTGGCGTCCCTCGCGGCCTCCTTAGCTCTTCCAGCTGGAGCAATGGAGAAGGTATTCGTCTACAGCCACGACCTGTACTGCCCGAGAACCGCCCTCGAAGACTATCAGGAGTCAAAGGGAGAGTATCAAGGCAAAGAAGCGCTGGAATTGTCAACCGGGCTAGAGCTTAAAGACTGGCGATTCCCCTATATCGACTATGTCTTGTATGGCATCCTGCCTGAGGACGCCAAGGAAGCGGCTGCCATTCGAAGGAAAGCCCCTAAATTTTACTACAATGCGATTACACGAACATTGTATCGTCGATCGCATGACGGGATCTTGCTCCGGTGCCTCTCACCAAGCGAGGCTCAAGAGGTATTGAAAGAAGCCCACGACGGCATGTGTGGAGCCCACCAACCTGGCCCAAAACTGGCACATCGACTCCAAAGATTGTGTTACTATTGGCCCAAGATGATTGCCGACGCCGTCACTTATGCTAAAAGATGTCACCCTTGCCAAGTGCATGACGATTTCATCCATCAAGCACAGGCTACCTTCACTCCACGACCTCTACCTGGCCATTTAAAATGTGGGGATGGATGTGGTTGGTCCTATCAGCCCTCCATCATCAAAGGGACATCGGTTTGTTTTGACAATACCGATTATTTCTCTAAATGGGCCGAAGCTATTCCTCTGAAGGAGGTAAAATCGTCTAACGTGATCAAGTTCGTGAAACATCACGTTATTTACCGTTTCGGTGTACCTCGGCGAATTGTCCATGACAATGGACCCCAGTTCATCAGCCAGGCATTCCAAAGATTCTGCGCTAAGTTCAGAATCCAGAGTGCGTCCTCAACGGCATACTATCCTGCCGCTAACGGCCTCGCAGAAGCTTTCAACAAGACTATTGGCAAGCTTCTCAAGAAGTTCGTCTAGAAAAGTCAACGAGACTGGGACGATAAGCTAGGTGAATGCTTATGGACCTACCGCACAACTGTGCGAACCCCAACTAAAGCCACGCCATTTTCTTTGGTATATGGGTGTGAAGCCGTGCTCCCACTGGAAATTCAAATTCCATCTCTACGCGTCGCCTTGACAGCGGAGATGACAACCGAGGAGAAGCATCGACAGCGACTCTAGGAATTGGAGGCCTTAGACGATAAGCGTTTACAGGCCCAACAACAAATCGAGCTTTACCAAGCTCGAATTACCCAAGCCTTCAACAAGAAAGTTAAAGTGCGAACTTTCAAGAAAGGCGACCTAGTCTTAGTCGTCAGAAGACCCATGGTGATGACACACAAGACAAAAGGTAAATTCCAATCCAAATGGAAAGGACCATTCGTAGTAGAGTCAGTCTACTCAAATGGATCGTATCGCCTCATAACTTTAAATGGCGATACACTCATGATGCCTATCAATGGCAGGTTCTTGAAGAAATACTATCCTTAAATGGTATTCTTCCGCTGATCAAGTTAAAAGTACACCTCTGATCAAACATCCGACGCCTCCGACGGCTAAGGATAGAGGAAAATGTTGGCTTTTAAGCCCAACATAAGTCTTCGACAATTCATCATGCTGAGGGGAATAGCATGGCTAGCCCAACTCAAACGGTAGTTGGTAAAGGCACCTCAAATCCGTTAATAGCTGAGGGTTTGCTAAAATCCTAAGTGGACTTGGCTCCACTCTTTCCTCCAAAATCCTTACCAATTCTCACCCACAGAATGGTAGGTCTACCAAATACAATCATTACCAAGTTGACACTATACCTCTGGTAATGAATACTCCTTGTCGAGTACAACTCTTGCTTGTCAACTCTACGTAGAGTAACAAACTTTCAGATTTGCCAAGTTAACACTATACCTCTGGCACTCCAAATCCCACCTGTCAGTTCTCATCAATAGAATGACAGGTCCTCAAACCGTTTTTTGGCACGAGCCAATTCTTGTCAAGTTAATATCACACCTCTGACAAATTACTGTTTAGTTAACATTACACCTCTGACAGTCACTTTCCTTCAGACTTCCGTATTGAAGCTGAAACGAATGATGCTAAGTTAACACTACACCTCTAGCATCTAAGTCATTGCTAAGTTCAACAATACACCTATGGCCATGATTCTTCCTCGACTTCCTTATCCAAGCCGAGATGACCAATGCTAAGTTCCATATTACACCTCTAGCATTACTCTCACTGTCAAGTTAAACATCACACCTATGTCAGTGACACTCTCAGTTTTCCCAAAACAGAACTGAAATACTTTTGAGTCAAGTTAATATTACACCTCTGACTCACATCCTTGTCAAGTTAACACCACACTTCTGACAAGACTACTTTCAACCCGTTAAGTTAATATCACACCTCTAACGGTAAAGACTTCCCTAGATCCCCATGAGTCTAGTCTTACTTGTTATTCTCTTCAATAGAATAACAAGTCTACCTAGAAACATTGTTAGGTTAAACTACACCATTGACAATGTTTTCCTTCAAATCCCCAGCTGAGCTTAATCAATTGAATCCTAACCCTTGATAAAAGTTCACCTTCCCTGGGGGTACGTGTTCCACCTGTCACTTTTCTTATAAAGTGGCTGGTCCACCAAACATTATTTCATCTCTGTCAGTAATATTACACCTTTGACAGTATTGTGGAAGTTCCTGAAATAGAACCTTTCCCTACGGAATTTGACTTATTAAGATTATCATCATAATTTTGACGAAGTCAAAGATCTTCTGCTTCTATGCGTCTAACTGAAGACAAAAGGTTCAAGACAATAGAAAGAGGCAGGAAGAAAAATGTCACTTTTATTTATATTCAGCCTTATGAAAGTGATACAAAACGCTCTCTTATACAATAAGATTGAGTGTTACAATTAAGGAGTACAAAGAAGTCCCTCTCTCTCTCAGAGGCCGTACTCACTCCTTGAAGCCGCATCTGATTCCAAGTGCACGATGTTTGGAAAAGCGCCAAACTGTGGCGACAGTTGGAGCCGATTGCACTTTGGTGCATGACGTGAACATCGAAAGAGCCCTAGCTGACTAAGCTAAGAGCAATGGTGTTCTTGAGGTCCGTGGCAGCAGAAAGCCCTGCAACCCTTCATTCATGAGCATCTCTTTCGCCAGAAGGCCATCCAACAAACATGGAGTGTCCTCGATGTCACTTCTGGGGTGAGAGAGGAAGGGGATGCTAACCACCACTATATCCACCGTAACCTCCTCGCCGCCATCCTTACTCTGACCATGCCATGCCAGCAAGCATGACTGGTGCGTCACATTCAAAGAGATCTTGGTGAGGGTTAAGTCCCCGACAAGGGCCATGACTTCTTCCCTTGTAGACAACGAGGACCATGACTTCTTCTTTGTGGACGAACATCGAACAAATTCGCCGGCCGAAATATTCTTCCAGGGGCCCAGCGAACGTGAAAAAGGACGATCAAGCCTACCTGTAAGGAATAAACAAAGGAATCAAAACATCTGAAACTTAGTACACTTCAGCGAAAAAAACTAAGTCACAAACGCGGTTATTGCTGAAGACTGCAGACGCGAGAATGACCCACGCAGTGAGTCAAACTTCCGCGGTGGCAGAAACAGACGCGAGCAAGACTGTGATACACACAGAATTCAAACGCGACCTAATTCCACATCCACGTTTAAGATACAAGGCGCGCCTGAGAATCAAACACGGTTTATATTCTGTATTGACAGTTCTCCTCAAAAAAAAAAAGTTTTTTTTTAGGGGTTCCATGAACTTCCACCATTAATGGTGAAGGTTAAGCCTAAGTGGCATTATACCTGGGAAGAGGACTTCCTGCGCGGAGAACCGCCCCTCTGGGCCTCGGCGACGGCCGCCTTTGAGGATGATGCGGTTGGCTTGGCCTTGGGTGCTATTGGTGATCAAGAATCCGATGAAGGAGAAATGAAAGTGATAAACAAAAATACTTTTTCTAAAAACCCTAACAGATGCGCTCGGAGAAGAAGAGATACCTTCTGACTGTTGCCATTTATAGGCACAAAGTTTTGCAAAGATACGCGGCGCGTGGCTCGATTAGCTCTACAGCGAGTCATCGCTTGACGCGTGGAATAGATCATTTAATGAACCGGGAAGTCCACGCGCCAAAAGGTGATGTCCGATGGTTCCCCAGAACAAGTGGCGGTGCACTCATGACATGGCACGGATTCGCACTCAACAGGCGCGCCTCTTTGATGGACGTGCCCCGTCAGCACAGTCATAGTCGCGTCCAGAAAGTCGCGTCCTTACTTAAAAGGATGCGTCTCTCCAAAGTTCACGTCCTTCTAATCCGGCCTAGCATCGCGTCTGCCCAATCGAATATCAGTCGCGTTTTCCATTTCCAAAAGGCGCACCCCATGAAAGTCGCGTCTGTAAAGCAGTACTATCTCTGCTCTTCAAAAAGAACTGGCGCTCAGTCCTTACTTCTGCAAATCAGTTTCAACAGTACACTGGCACAAGCAGACGATCATCCACTCCTGGCTTAAAGCGCGTCCATGACAGACTAAAAGCAATCGGGGAGGTTTAGACTGTGTATCTAGACACTCAACACGATCAACTCTGGTGGCCTCAAAGAGTTCAACAGTACACTCACGAAGACCAACTCTAGATAAGATCAAACCCGGAGCATTAACAGTCCAGTCATAAAGGCGAATTCAGCTAGAGTCCAAAGTATTTCGAAATCCGTCCCAGTTAACTGCGGAATATCGAAAACTTTGGAGGGGGTTTCTGTAGGCTGTCTAAAAATCACTAAAAGACAAGCCATTAAAAAGCAGAGTTTCAAGTTCTAGACGCGAAGACTCGACACCCGCGTCTCAACATCAAGGCGCGTGGGCTCGACACCCGCGTCTCGGTATAACCGCCCTGGTTATGGGGCCAGTCGCCGCCCACATAGCGGGGAGGTCAGCCCCTCGTTGTGGAGCGTTTTTAGGGGCACGTTCACCCTGGAACCCCTATAAATAGCCCCGTCGCTATTGAAGAAGGGGTCGAATTTTCTTAGTTGGACGACAACAAGACAGAGACAGGAGAAAGAGAGCTAAACTCTTCAACAAGCTCACTGCGTACGAGTTGCCCTTTGCCTACCTTCTCTTTGAGAGTTTTGGTAGACAGAACTGTGTTACTCCTTCTACCAGCCAAAGAGAAGATCCCTGACGATCCCGACGGTCATCCGGTCAACGGAGAACAAGATTCACTCTCCACAGCCACACGAAGAACCCAGCACTAACAAAGGGAGGATTCAAGACTCAACATCCTCCCTCCCTTGTAATCGGAGTATTAATCCGTTGTAAACTTTCAATTGATTCAAGGAAACTTTACGCGAGATTTTCCCTCTGCGAACAGTGGCATGAAAGCATGATGAGATAAAGAATCATTTTTCTTTTTCTTTTGTGAAACAAAATCTTTTTCTTTTTCAACAAATTTTCTTTTCAAAGTAATATTCTCTTGAAAGACAACTTCTTTTTGTTTTCCACCAAATCAATTTTATTTTTCAAAGTATTGTTTCCTTCACACAATCATTCAATTTTGAAAATAAGGAAACATTCTCATTTTTCAAATCTTCCTTTTCTTTTTCTAAACATGCAATTTTAGTTTTAAAAGAATCGTTCTCTTTTAGCATGCAATCAAAATTCTTTTTCAAATTGTTATTTTCTATTTCTAAGCATGCAATGTTACTTCTAAATGAGTCATGTTCTTTATGCATGCAAGCAATGTTCTTTTTCAAATTTTTATTTTTCTTTTTAAGCATGTCATATTTTTTCAAGAATTGTTTGACAAAATGAAGTGAGCTCATCATATGACATGTCCTCATCATCGGATTCGGTAGTTACCTCAAGGGGGTTATCCCCTTAGACCATGTAGCACACGTTGGAGGTGTTGCTTCCAACGTCCGAATCGCTCCCCGCATAGTATTGTTCATTTTCACCGAGGAGATGAGGGTATTCCACACTACAAAAGCCGAATCAAAGTTAGAAACTCTAGATAAATAAACATCATCTAGGGTAGACTTTAAAGTATGAAGGGCTTTTGCATTAGCCTCAAAATTCTTACCATCTAAACAATATGCATTATTAGTAGTGGCAAGATATACATGAAAACCTAAGGCTTTGAGGTACAAGGACATCTTCACCTTTCATATATGGATGTTAACAATGTCAAACATGGGTGGTGACATGAAGTCCATGGTGTGTGTACAAAATATTGTGATTAGCTTAAAAATGAGGATCTTTAACTCTAGGTTGTTAGACCAAATCAGAGTACCAAGCTCTGATACCAATTGAAGGTTCGCCTAGAGGGGGGTGAATAGGTGAAGGCTAATCTAATGGTCACTTAATGATGAATGATGCAAATAATGCGGAAGCTAAAAACAATTATGACCTAATTAAACTTTTACACTAAACACTATGTATAACACAAGAGTGTTGCCGAATTCCCCGTGAAGGGCTCTGGACAAACTCCTCTAGATTCCCCTTGAATGGGTTGAGGTGCCGCGTTGGCTCTCTTGGTTAAATACAAGTGTTGTCAACAAACCCAAGCAAGTATACAATATGAGTACAATGAATATCAAGCATGTAAATGAAAGCACAATAAATAGCATGCAAGATATAAAAGAGACAAAGAGAGAGAGAGTGAGCAATCGCAAACACAAGGGTATGTTTCGAGGTTCGAGCACACTTGCTCTACATCCCCGCCTTCGACACACGAAGGATTTCCACTATGCAAGATCCCAATGGATCTCTCCTCGGTGCCGCAACACCTACAAGCCCTCGGACTCTCTAGTCCCGTACACACCGCAAGCCCACCGGCTCGCCGAGGCCGCACCTCAAATAATGAGTTCGCACCCGAACCCGAAACAATCGAGTCCTCACTAGGACCCAAACAATCACGAGCACACTTGCCCGTCTCCTCAAAGAACAAAGAAAAGATCTTTGGTGATCACAACACTTTGATCACCTAAAGGCTCTCACTACAACACACCTATAGGATGAATAATCAATGGATAGCTCAAGTGTGGAGTGAGAAAAACAAGGATGAGAGTGGTGGAGGAAAACTCAAAGAATCACTTTAAACACTCTTGATAAATCTCTCCTTTTGATTGGAAATATTTGCTCTAAATCAAGTGGAGGAAAACCTCTAAATAGTTCAGGAAAACTGGTGAAAACCCACTTGAAAATCTCGGCTCAAAATAATGACAAGACCCCCAATTTATAGGCTGCCAGAAAACTTGCCGTTGGGGTCTGTCAGAGCTGCCGGTCGACCGGGTCGGTCGACCGCCAACGGTCGGATTTCTGACCGTTGGAGCCACGGTCGACCGCCCGGGTCGACCGACCCATTGGAGCTGAGAGTCTAACTCTCTGTCGGTCGACCCGTGCGGTCGGCCGAACTTTCCAGATAGCTCTGCTCTCTGGAGTGGTCGACCGGCACGGTCGGCCGTTCTCCAGTGCACAAAGGCGTGCACGTTTGTGCACGTCGATCGACCGGTCCGGTCGGCCGACTCCTGTATTAGTCGACTATTAAAGGTGGTAAGTCGACTTATACGAAGCCTGAAACAGTTTTTGCGATTTAAAAAGTTAGTCTTTTTGGCTCAATTAAAATCCCATAAAATACTTAAAAATCTACAAAAATAGTTTAACCAATATACTTTGATATACAAACATGCTTGCACAAAATCAAGGCATGTTATAAAAGATTGGACTATTTTTGTAACTTGGAAATATTTGGCTCATGATAAAAACTGTATTTTCCAAAATAATATTTTCTAAACTTTGTTTTTCAAAATCTTGATCAAATACAAAAACAAGATATACTTTTAAAGCATAGTGTGTATGAATATGATCCACTACACAATCAAGATGAAATATCTATGTTTTTGACATTAAGCTCTAAATAAGGTTTTGGTTGAAAGATAAGTACATGAGAAACACCAAAAACCAAACTTGCATTTTTCCAAAATGAAAAATCTTTTCTAAACTAAAATCTTTTATGAAAACAATTCTATCAAGAGTGTGTGTGTGATATATACTTGAGCAATCCACCAACTATCTATCCTTTACATTTTATCTAAAACAAAACAAAATCTTATACCTAGACACAAGTCTTCATCTTCTTGAAGTCTTCCCTTGAAGGCTCCTAATCTTCTTGACTTGGTCCAAACTTGATCCAAAAGCTCCTTGGATCACACCGTGCTAGCTCCAAATCTTGACATTTTATCCTTTGTTGAGCTATGCACCTACTAAGATCTTGATAATGAATCTGTCACTAATTAAACACAAGATCATTAGTAACATAACTTCATGAGTTGATCATCATCAAAATTAGGGTGATAGGCCTTTGGGCCAACACAATCAACATCTCATCCACCTACACTGGATAAAATAATAATGAATCTACCAACTTATAATCTCAATAGTCATCGTGAACATCAAATGCTAAATCTGTTACAGAGTATCAGGTGCCGTAAATCACAAGTTCAATAAGTCAATAATCAGTTCTCTCACCCTATCAGTTTACTCTAATCCTCTAGGTCACCAATAACTGAGATAATAATAACTGCTATCAAACTCTGAATATATAAAGTGGTTACGATATCAATAAAATCACTCCCACAATAACTCTATCTCTATAACTGAATAACAATAATCAATAGGAATCAATCATGAAGAGTAGTCTATTGATATCCTCGAGATCAATTAACTCAACGAATACCGAAATGAATAAAGAGTAGAAAATCCTCATGCAATATGGAATCTAGAATACCTCTATGTTTGATAATCAACATCCACAAGATCATCAATAATTAAACAGTACAATCTGGGGTAAAACCGATAATACTCACAAATATAATCTAACTACATTAATCTCTTCAGAACACTAATCAAAATTCTCTGAAAAGAACACAAATCTCATGTCAATCAACTCAGCAGTACATTCTTCCTCTACATCATCAGTGTATTCATCCTCTAAGTCACTGATATATACAGGTCCTAACATATAAAATACATAATCATCTATATCTAACCAATCATCACTAACTAATTGGATTAAGATCATATTATATTCCCACTTCTATTAAGCTCAATCATAAGATCCAGAAATCTGAGCAACTAATCAATTATGTATATACATGCACCAGGTCAGGTCAATCCAATCTACGCCTACTCCTCAACCTAAGATCAAGTCCATCACGATCGAGTCTACTAATCAAGTTCAATGTAAAGAATATCAATTTCAGGTCAACTCCAACTCTAACTGAGTCAATGCCAATCCAAATATTGGTAAATCAGTCTATCAGTTAAAGCAATATCATATGTAACACTTCCTCAATATCCACAGGAGTTCTAATCGAATTAATCACCAACAACTGCCGACAAACACCATGCATAAGATAAGTCCTCTATTCTTAAATTAAAGAAGGTTAACTGATCAGTGATCAAATAAAGTCACAGTATAAGGTATACCTCAACTAGTCCTACATCAATAGTGATAAATAACTACACAGGAAAAGACGTTAATAAATACTCAGATCAATTTAAATATGGTGAATATTCAATGATGTCTCATGAAGTGATACAGATAAATATACTGGTATAATATATCATGTGGTCACATGAAATATGCATTGATGATGGTAAATAAGAAAATAACACGAAAACAAACACTCAAATGAAATAACGCAGTTTCAAATCTAAATCGTTGTCTGGTCTTCACTGTACGAACCGGTACGTATCTCCAGATAATCTGATGGATCGGTCTTCAAATCGCCTGCGTATCGGGTCCGCAATGGGCACAACTCCGAATCTCATGTTACTAAGTTAGATCGCACGAATGAATCCGAAACGCTATAACACGCAACTGAACACGCAGAGGGAAAGAGGAATCAACACACACATAATATACTCATAAATACATATAAGTACTAACATCCATACATGCGCATTTATATAAACACACACCCAGTATACACACCTAAACTCTAATACACAAACACATCATTCACCTAAACACACACATTATTAATACATATATTATTATTCTAACACACACTTCACCTTCATGCATACACCATTTTTGAAACACACCCACGCAAGCCCATGCAAACACACCCACGCATGTCCATGCAAACACACAAATATAAATCGCACAAGTATAGCACCACACACACACATTGATTTAATACGCATACTATATATATTAGTACACACTCATCCATTCATGCATACATAAAACATAATTACACCCACACAAATATGCATAGCAGAGAGGGAGAACGAGTCTCACCACAGCCAAGGGGGAAGGGATCCGACACGACGGAGGAGGCGGAGGCCACGGACAACATCGGTGGCTCAGCGGAATACCCGCGGAGGAGACCGGGTCGTCGCTGAGCTCACGAGATTCGCCGGGGTGATGGGCACGTCCAAGAGCGGGGGTGTAGGCTCGGTCATGGCCTGCTGTGCTGCCATGGCTTGGCCAGGATATGCGGCAGAGGGAGGGTCCCCACAGGAGGCGTAGGAGGGTGCAGCCGAGAGGGGAGGAGCTCCGGGTCTCACGAGCTGTCCGGATCACTGTGGACAGGATCTGACTAACAGAAAATCATTTCAGGAGGAGGAGACCATTCGCTAAGCACCATAGCACCCCCACCAACATCGATACCACCATACATAATGAAAAAAAATCACTAATCACTCCTTTCTCAAAAGTTGATCCATGATACTAAGAGGTCCACGACCTAGCCCCATTAGCATGTTGACTGAATAGATCACCTGTCTCAGAGTTTCACAACCAAAAACAACACGCCGAGGAAACAAGTGCACTTTGACTACCAAAATACACAATTTCCTCACAAAGTACACCACTGCTGGAGCTCATTTCAGCATATTATCTCTTATAAGTAAACTAGTTGTCCGCATCGCAAGTACCATCTATGTTGCATTTCACAGGTTGGTAGGTGCTTGACAAATCAGGTTGAAATCTTGGTTTTGATGGTTTCCGCACTGCTCGCATGAGGAGCACGGCACGTACGTCACTGTACTCCCTGAATCCACAATCAGAGCAAACTCCTGTGGCGGTGTCCCGATCCAAAGCCTATAGTATAGTACCCGTTGGCGAGCAGATCATCGTAGAGACCCCATCTGAGCACTAGAGGTCGTCGGAGGGCTCAGGGAGGAGGACTGCGAGAGTGGTTGCAGCCAAGGTAATGGGGAAGGAGGGGGTACATATGTGGAGATAATGGTAGGTTAGGGAAAAAAAACATATAAGTTGGGATTAGGATTAGAATTAGTTAGGATTTGATTATTTGTTAGGATTATGGTTTATTTATTAGGATTAAGATTTATTGGATTGGGCTTCTCAATGGCTCAAATAGAAATTGGAGAAAAGAGATTGAATTGGGCTTGCATTTGGACTAGGCTACCTATGAAAAATAAAAGGAAGAAAAAAAGAAAAGAGAGGAGATGATGATTTATATAGAGATGTTGGGCTCATGGGCTTGGGTTTGGGATTGAATAAAAAAAGATAAAAGGATATGAAAGGATAAATCTAAGTAGGCTTAACCATAATATTACACATATACAATAAATCATAATAAAAATAATAACAATTTTGAGGGTAAATAATAAGTAAAATCATCATAAAATAATTTAAATTATAATAATAGAGATGTATAACAATTAGTTATGGTAACCGACATTAGATAATAATAATAACAACTGTTTCTAATGATAATTACTGATAATGCTGGTAATTAGTGACAATTTCAGATAACAACTCAAACTAAATCAAATTTATCTATTATTATAATTCATGCAAATATATTAAAATATTAATACATATATTAAATCATATATTACAAATTAGGGATATTACAGGAGCAGCTGCAAAACTCTGCCTCTTCATCTCCTCAATCAAGTGCTGCTAACATATAAAAATGGGGTTGGTGTTGTTCTATTGATCCGATCACTTCTTCATATTCTTCTTGTTGTTATTTACATGAATTCTTTGATTCATTTCTTGTTTGGATCATCTGGGCAAAATGCAACTGAAAGATTTTAGACGGAGAGAAGAGCCTCCTGTAATAGTATTTTGTGATAATATTTACTAGTCTAACAAACTTCCAATTCAGCAAACTGTGGAAAACTCATTTCTGAAAATTAAATTTGAAAAATGAAAGTAAGCGGAAAGAAGCAAGTGGAAATTGTGAGGTTGCAAATTTTGGAGGATGGTTCTGAAGTAAAGTGAAAAGAAGGAAATGGAGGAAAGCAAATGGGAGTTTGCAAATTTTGGAGGGAATCGATTCTGAAAATTGAAGTGAAGAAAAGAAAAAATGGAGGGAATATAATGGGAGGTTGCAAATTCTGGAGGGATTTATTTCTGAAAAATAAAGTGAAAAAACAAGAAAAACAAGAAATGATAATTTGAGTTGAAGTATTCCGGAAGGATGTATCAGAACAGCAAAGATTTCTCAAATTTTCAGTTGAAGTATTATGAAAATTGGAGTGAAGAAAAACAAGAAGAAAAAGAAAAAGAATTCTGGAGGGAATTGATCAGAACAACAAAGCAATTTTTGTATCAGAACTCATAGTTTTGCCTTTATACACACAGATACAAATACAAATACAAATACAAATACAAATTGTCAGTTCTGCCTTCATACACACACAAATACAGTTCCGACTTCATACACTGCAAATCAGGTTTTATCTCCTCTACGCATCCAAACCATTTAGTACAATATTACATACATCCGAGATAGAAATTAACATTCATATAGAGTATCAAAACTTGTAGTTTTGTCTTTATACACACAAATACAAATACAAATACAGATTGTCAGTTCTGCCTTCATACATACACAAATACAGTTCTGCCTTCATACACTGCAAATCAGGTTTTTTCTCCTCTAAGCATCCAAACCATTTAGTACAATATTACATACATCCCAGATAGAAATTAACATTCATATAGAGTATCAACAAATATTCAATACACTAGCTTAGTTAATGTCATCTATATGTTTGAAACAAACTAATAACCAAACCATTAACTTAGTACAATATGTAAATTGAGTTAACAAGCTTTTTTTCTTGAGGAAAATTTGGTTTTGAAGCTTGATTCCTCTAGAGTTCTCTCCACTCCCACCTAGCAATACCTCTACAAGCATCAACCATCTTCCTTGCAATAGGCTTCATCTATCTGCATTAAAGTAGAGCAAATGGTTCAGTTGCCAACCGATAAGACCATAATGCAGCAAAAAAAAAAAAAAACTCTTGTGTGCGTCATAATTCAAGAACCAAACTGACATCCAAACTATTAACTCACTGTTAGATGGTTACAGCTTGTTTCTTTGATTCACATAAGATTAATGCAACCCGTACATAGACAGTCTCTTCTTGCGAGGGAAGATGCTACAATCCGCATATTTAAAAAGAAAAGCAAAAATTTATGTAGAGTTAGAATCTCATAACAATTAAAAAGAAAACAAACATTTACAATACATTTGAATATTTCTTACTAAAGAATGTTCATGTGTGAATTATTGTGCTAGCCGATATACTCCCCATGGTTGTACCATATTTGATTACAGCATGTAAGGATTTGAGACCATTTTTTTATGTAAAAGTTCCAATACCTACTTGAGATTGTAATGAGTTTATAGCCTGATTTTGCGTCAATTATTGTGACGGCTGATACACTTCCCATGGTTGAATCATATTTGGTTGTAACATGTAAGGATTTGAGACCACACTCTCTTGTGTGGAAGTTCCAACATCCATTCATGCATTCAAACCTCTTCTTGAATAGCCAAACAAAAGTATCTGTGTCTTTTGAAATCAACCCACATTCAAGTAAAATTGATTACCCATGATGGTTAATGACAACAAATGGAGTAAATGACAAAATACTTGTTTGTTATGTAGGTGGTATCGAAAGTGACAACCTCCTACCATCTACTCAAAATACATTCTCAAATGATCCTCATCAACCAATTGAATGTCAAAAGCAAACCTTAGTTTTCTGCAACCATTCTCGAAAAATATCCCATAATCGCTGAAGCGTCTCATTCTCTAAGTTATAAACGTCTTGATTTTTCAGCCAAATTTCTGCAATCCTTTTCATCACACGATATACTCTAATATCCACCATATTCATATACCAGTGAAATCAAATCTTTTGTTCATCCTAATTCCTGCTTGGTCATTAAGAATGATTTGATGTCTCACGTGTGTACTGATTCTTCGATTGCAACGAAAGAAATGATTTTTGGTCGGGCTCATCTTATGATTATAACAAAAAACAACCACAGAATTATGCCATCTTTTGTCTAGATTTAACCATGATGTTAAGTAAGTGGTACACCCAATTTTGTAGCTTACTTAGGGTTTAAGAAATTTTGAGAGGTATTTTCATGTTTACCACCTCGAGAACATGTGAGAGTTACACTTCTAACAATCCCGCTACATTCTTCTTTGCAAATTTTTTCCTAATTGGAAATTCAAAGGTCTTTGCATGATTCCTATATAGCTCATACAATTCTTCTATTACATCAAATTCCATCCCAATTTTGGGCTCAATCTGCTAATGTAATTCCTCATTCTCATTAACCGAACAATTACTCAGATCTCCAAATTCTTCTAAATTATTGAAAACTTCAATATTGGGCATATTATCTTTACAAATAACATAACTGAGTATTAGTTTTTGTAGAGCTAAAACCACATAAAACATGTATGATAAAAGGGATGCTACAACAAGTGCAATCAATGCCAAGTCTCATGATAATCAGCGTAGAAATCAGTAGGATTACTTAAAAGACTTCAAGCATACACAACTATCAGATAAGAAAATCAATACTCATTCACCAGTTTCATTCATTTACAAAATCAAATAGGAAAAACAAATCGAAACAATGTAGCTTTACTAGGAAAAAGATGAGCACAATAATTCTTTGCTTTTCATTTTATATGGTCTCTCTTTTGCTATAAATTGAACTAGAACTTTTCTCAAAAAATCTTATTTTTCTATGGTTGTAGCCAATAGCCATATGCATACAAATGTAGAAGATTTTCCATTTTATTTAGTAAATTTTGAATGCATGTTTTTGCCTCTTCAGCTTGAATCCAACAGATTCATGCATCACCGAATGTATACATATGGCTACTTACCATAAACTGAACTAAAAGATTAGCACAAGAATTATTTTTCTCAATTTGAATAAAATTTCCAAATCCACCTACCATTCTCAAATCTTAGAGAAATCTAATACTAAAAATCAAAACTTTGGAGAGAAAAAAAGGGGGAAAAATTATACCTTTGGTGTGAATTCCCAGATCTGGAAGCCACTCTGGACTCCACGTGGATCTTGACAAGATTTTCCCTACATGCGACGTTTGACGGGAGGTCGCAACGGGCGATGACGGGAGGCGCAAGGGGGAACCAGGCTATGCGTACTCAGCGGCTGAGGGGAGGCGGCGACGGGCGACGACGGAAGGGGCGAGGGGTACTGGGTTTTGTTGAATTTAATGATGACATGGCATGCCACGTTAGCGTATGAGGCAAAAGCGGAGACGAAGAGAGAGCCAAATAGCAGTTCTGTATTTTTTTTAGCTAAGAAGTTCTATTTAGTTTTATATACCCAAGAGGTACGTACGTTGCAATGGTGGGCAAAAGAGTAACATTGCTAAATTTCTTAAGAGCTCAAGAGCCTGAGAGTCTAACAATTAGGGGTGAGCATCGGTCGGTTCGGTTCGGTTTTTGCTAATTTTTGCAAAATCGAACCGAACCGATTAGACTTAGTAACCGAACCGAACCAAATCAACTCAGTTCGGTTCGGTTTTTCGGTTTTTTTGGTTAGGTCAATATATTGTCATCATTTCTTACATTTTTAATCACCATTATGTTATCATCCTTTAATATTATAATCTCAAATATCTATTACCCAAATTAGAAATAAGAAAAAGATTCTAAGCTTAATGTGAATTGAAAATTTCATATTCTAAAACTTTTACACCGTATTTGAGCTCTTATATCAAAACTCATATAATTATTACTAACTTTTAATGATAAGAATGAAAAAAAGAACTATATTAATATAAATATTATTCTCAATTGTGATGGTGTACTTAATATTGCTTTCACATATTCAACATAAAAAAGAAGGTATTACTAAAACTAATGAGATAAGCTTCCACCAGTTTTTATTATGAACTATATGATTCACTAAATTGAATTTGAGTAGATTAATATATAGGGTGAGAAATTCGGTTCGGTTCGGTCTATTCGGGTTTTGGAACACAAAACCGAAACCCGACCGAATTAGAGCGGTTCGGTTCGGTTCGGGTTCGGGTTTCGATTTTTGGTCGGTTATTTCGGTTATAACCGAACTCTGCTCACCTCTACTAACAATGGGGTGGGCAAATGAGCCCACTACTAAATTTCTCGAGAGCCCAAGAGTCCAACATTAACTTTAAAGGACCTATTACGTCTTTTTGTTCTGATATCACCTATTAAAATTGAAAGACTTGGATACCATCCTAAAGATTAGCCTTCTAGGTAGAGTTACCCAAATCCTACCATCCCCTCGTCTAACCGATGTGAGACTATTTATTTGACCCAAATCCCAACAATTTGGAACCCAGGAACAAAGTCATTTTTTGAGGCGAAGCAACCGCTAGTTGTATAAGTCAATCGCCTTG
The DNA here is from genome assembly GCA_038442645.1 of Agave tequilana. Classification (NCBI taxonomy): domain Eukaryota; kingdom Viridiplantae; phylum Streptophyta; class Magnoliopsida; order Asparagales; family Asparagaceae; genus Agave; species Agave tequilana. The sequence goes on along the minus strand of JAVJIF010009968.1, from coordinate 158,454 downwards.
CCTCCATTCAAATGGCAAAGAGGAGATCAGCAGTCTCTGCTGCTCTGTGACCCAAGAGGAAGGGCCTAGCTCCTAAAGCAACTTGATCATCACTCGGCTGCCCCTACCCCCTTCATGGATCAAAGTTGACTCTGACAATGCTCTCTCTACGACTGACAGCTTGGGCAGGGCCGATTTTGTCGCTCAAAATGAGGAAGGAAAGTTGATGGCTGCATAGGACTTTCCTTTGAAGCGGCTCTCTATCCCCGCGACGGAGTTGATGAGGGCATGGAGAGGTACCCGATTCGCAGCTAATAATCTACAGGTCACCAAGCTGTGGCTGTTAGAATATGAAGAATATAAATGTGAATCTTTGAATTGAATTATGGCGAGATCCGTTGATCGAATCAATTGGATGATGTTTGGAGTGTGTTCTCCTTCCATTAGGGATGAACGTGCTATATTCACATGTTTAATTCCAACTTCGAAAGAATGAGATATTCAAGTTTAAAGATTGCCTAATTCAAAGCCAAAATGGGACTAAAGGTAGTTAAAAGCATTTAGTCCCACATTAGTCGTGAGATGAAAGTTCGTGATGTTTAAATAGAGAAAATTGAGAACAAAGGGCGTGCCCTTTGGGTACTTAGAGTTTTCGCGCGCGATTGGGAGGGAACTATGCCCACACATGCGCGCGCGCCGCCGCTGGCAGTGCCGGGCTCGGGACCGGGTCCGGGCCTGGGTCTGAGTTCGGGTTCGCGCCTGGTTCTTTTTGAATCGGGTCTCACGGGTATGATGGGTTGCTAGCATACCCGAACCAGACCCGCTCCGCTCCGGATTCAAATCGCCCGCCAACGGACCCGCTCCACGACTGTTGGACTGCCAACAGTTGCAACTGTTGGGTCGAACCATTGCAACGGTTCGGTCTCGAACCGTTGCAACCTTTCGTTGGGTTCAGACCCGTTGGCCCCTCCTAGAGCGCTATAAATAGCGCTCCGATCTCTCAATTGAAAAACAACACAATCAAATAATCTCTCTCTCTCTCTCTTTCTGAGTTCTGAACTGAAGCGAGTTTCTGCATTCTGAACTGGGAAGTGGAGTTCTGAAGTAACTTACAGCGAGAAGTGGGAAAGTCAGTTTCTGAAGTAACTTTCAAAAGAGATTCTGCATAAATTCGTTCTGAAAGAGGGCTCAGAAAATTCAACAGATTCTTTAATAGAATTGTTGTCTGAATCTGGGACTTCTGAAGAAAAATATTCTTCAACCTTCCTTCGTCCTCTACAGTGGGTGCTCCTCCAAAGTAAAGGCAAATATTCACCCGAAATTTGTTTTTGTCCCGCTGCTTCAACGATCCTGTGAAGGTACTGGTTGACTACGGTTCGACCGTACGGTGATTTGGTAGTGCTATCCAAATACCGTGAAGGAGTGTTGTATCTTGGGAGACCAGCGTCCAGTAACCCGTTAGCACCGGTGCGGGGGACGTAATTGTCTTAAGGAGATTCGCTCTAAGCGTACCTCACTCCAAGTACTGTATAAGTGAATTAATTTCTTTATACAGGGGATATACTGATATTCAGTATATCGAGACTGATTTAGATTCAGTCTAATTGGTGTTTAACTAAGGAAGGAAATTGAAAGGTGGTTCTTAAATTAAGGAACGTTCTCTTGAACGGAAAACCTCCCACCTGATATTTGCCGACCTGGCCAATTAGATTGTTGATATTTCAGTGATCTTGAATAGTTGTCAGATTGATTCCTGTTAAGCAGAAACCAATAATCTTAAGACACTTACGTATTGAAGTTTCTTACTTCTATTCTGCTTGAACTTGCAGAAAATGTCTGAGACTAATCAAGATATCTCAAGCAAGGCACCAAACTTGCAGCTACAAGCTTTGATGCCAACTCCACTTCCTAACCCGAAGCCGGAGAAGCCAGGAAAATTTGACGGCACAGAATTCAAGAGGTGGCAACAGAAGATGCTCTTCTACTTGACCACTCTTTATCTGGCCAGATTCCTGCAAGAAGATCCACCAGAGCCCGCAGCTGATGCATGGACTCAATGTGATTTCCTTTGCCGAAATTATATTTTAAATGGACTGGATGACTCTCTTTACAATGTCTACAGTCCCATCACAACGGCAAAGAAGTTATGGGCCAGTCTTGACAAGAAGTACAAGACTGAGGATGCTGAAAGTGCCCTGATGCCAATTGTAAATCACCTAGAGGGGGGTGGATAGGTGATAATGCTAATTTAGAAACTAAATACGCTAAATGCGGAAGCTAATGCAAATTTTGCAATCACACTTAGTACAACACACAAGTGTAGCCGAATTCCCCATGAAGGGCTCTGGACTAACTCCTCTTGATTCCCCTTTAATGGGTTGAGGTGCTATATGAAGCTCTTGTGGTTAAGTACAAGTGAGGCACACACACAAGCAAGCCAAGCATATAATGATATAGCAATATGAAATAATGCAAGGCACAAATGCAAGCAATAAGATATGAATGAATGAATGATGCTTTGCACAAATAATAGAGAGAGAGAGTTAGAGAGACAAGTGGATCAAACGCTAACAACAAGATATGTTTCGAGGTTCGAGCACCTAGCTCTACATCCCCGCCTTCACCACCGTGAAGGATTTTCAATCTACTATCTCCCACCAAGGGAACCTCTACCGAAGAGGATTTGTTACAACAAAGGGAGTACCGAACTCCTCTCTCAAACACCGCCTCACAACCGAGGGGTAGGCCCGTAGCCAATACAACAACCAACACCTCTACCGAAGAGGGTTTACAAACCAAACTCCACCTCTCACTATAGGGAGCAAACCAACCAACTCAACCTCTACCAAAGAGGGAGCAAACTCCAACCCAAATCAACCTCACCAAGAGGGATACAAGAAATCAAGGGGTTTACAACAAGTGGTATATCTCAACCACAAACCTCTTTCCTTTTTCTCTTTTTTCACAAAACAAAGATCCTAAATAGATTAGGATAGAAGATAGCTCAAGTGTGGAAAACAAAGTGTTTTGATCAAAGAAAATCTCTTGGGAAAATACCAAATTGATATGAAAATGAAGAACAAGAAACCAATTCCCAAAAACTTGTTTTCTTTGAAAATAACAAAACACTTAAAAAAAATAAAGAAGATGAATCTTTTTGCTCTTTAAACTCTTTTTAAAACTTCTTTAAACACAAAACAAACTCTGGTATTTTTCTTTTTAAAAGTCTTATCAAAATAGCCCAAGAGATGGGGTATTTATAGCCCCATCAGAAAACTAGCCGTTAGGCTGATCTGGCAGCCTGACAGGCTACCGGTCGGCCGGCCCGGCCTACCGCCAACGGTCAGAAATGTGACCGTTGGGGCAACCCGGTCGACCGCCCGGTCGACCCAAATAAACAGAGAGCAGAACTCTCTGGTCCGGTCGACCGCCCGGCCGACCGTCCCAATGTGTGCCAGACGTTCACGTTTCTGTGCACGTCGGTCGACCGTACGGGTCGACCAGCCTATGGTTCGGTCGACCCATGCGGTCGGCCGATCTGGCCTGACAGACATTGTTCTGGGCAGAAAAACATAAGTTAAAATATTTTTAAAAATCTTTTATCTTTTGTAAAAATACCCAAAAATAGTTTTATTATTTTGCATTGATATATAAACATGTGATAAAAAGTTTGGCTCAATTATCAATCAATATGAACTATTTTTGTGTCTTCACATTTTTACCAAAAACCAAAACTTGTATTTTTATCAAACTTGGATTTTTCAATACATGAATAGGATAGTCAAAATAAGTTTGTATAAGTCATGTAAGCATGCATGTATAACTAGAAAACATCTATTATACATATAAACTATTTAAACTTATTTTGATCAATCTATTTATGAAAACACATATCGGTTAAACTAAAAACCGAAAAACCAATATCCAAACATAAAACTTGTGTGTGTTGTGCACTTGAGCATATCAACTATTCTAAGCTTTACAAATGGATCTAAACACACTAGGATACCTAAGTCTTCTTGACGATCTTCAACCTTCAAGTAGACCCGATCCAAAACCGTGATTCACCGAGTGCAGATGAGTAATCTTGAAGCTCGGGCACCGGAATCACCAAGTGAAGGCTTCTAAAACACCTCTTTTGGAAGCAATCACCAACTAATATCTTGCTAATGATCTGAAACTTAAAATCATAAGATTATTAGTAAACATATAACTACACGAGTTAATCATCATCAAAACTAGGGTGGAAGGCCTTTGGGCCAACAATCTCCCCCTTTTTGATGATGACAAAACTCATGGAGTTATATATGCATGAATTAAAGTTAAGCTTCAAAGAAGTTCCCCCTTAACTCATGCATAAACAAATAAACAATAAATATGCAATAAAAGCTCTTTAAACATGAATGCATACATAGATATGCATAAACAATAAAAAGGTTCTAGATACCAATTAAATGTTTAAAAACAAAACATGCTCTAGATACCAATTAAAATTAAACTAAATTAAACTTAATATATGCAAAACACAAACATGCATATATAAAACACAATCAAACTCAAAATCTTTCTCCCCCTTTTTGTCAATCATCAACAAAGGGGTAAACAATCAAAACAAAACAAAATTTTCTCACCCTTTTTAATACAAAGAATCAATCATCAATAAAGGGTAAAAGCAAAACTAAATCAAATAAATTTTTCTCCCCCTTTTTGTTCGAAACAATGAATCAACAAACGGGTTAATAAAGACAATGTTCTCCTTTTGTCTAAAACAAAAACAAAATCAATTAGGGGTGACAATCAATTAAGGTACCAATTGAAAATATGTCAAAGAATAGCATCTTGATACCAATTGAAAGGAAACAAAAAAAAAATATTAATACCAATTTTAAGCAAAACACATGAAAATCTTGATACCAATTGAAATTAAACATAATGAATTTTGAATGTCTAAACAAAAACTTTGATACCAATTGTAAATATTTTTCATTTTGAACATATGATACCAAATTTAAATTTATTTTCTATCATAAAGTAAGGGAGTGGGAATCAAATACCAATTGAAAGACAAAATCAAATTTTTTTCCCCCTTTATGAAATACCAACTAAAACAATGCATATGCTTGATACCAATTTAAAAGTAATCAATTGAAACAAAATTGAAACTCAAGCTTAGCATAAACACAAACATATATATGTATGAAAAATAGATACCAATTGAAATTGATATTCTTTAAAATGTAAGCATACATACATACAAGCATATATGAGTATACAAGAAAGGTCAAAATTGATACCAATTGAAAGAGTCCAATGATACCAATTGAACCAATAATAATGATCAAGTGTATACATCATATTATCTACCTCCCAATCATGATTCAAGTTTTAAATGATTTTCATTTTAAAGCATACATGAACATGATCTCCCATCCAACCTCCCATTGAGGTAGGAGTTTTCAAAAATAGATTTGAAAATAAGCTTTGTTTGAAAAACTCTACCAAAATGAAGAATACCGTAACTAGTTAAATGGAAAACCTTTTAAACTAGTACGAAATCCTTCAAGTAAGGAATAAAACAAAATTATTTTCATGAAAACATGAAATCCACATGATAATCAACACTCAAGTCAATTAAGCATAAATATGACTCATGAAAACAAAACATGAGTAAACAATAAATGTGAGTGTACAAATAAAATGTGAAGAACATAATCATGAAAGATAGACAATAAGCTCAATATTCCTTGAAACAAGGAAACATGAAAATCATCAAAACTATTTAATCTTCTAGGTATATGTATGTCCTATACAAGTTAAAGTATACATACATATCCAAACACAACGAGTCCACAAAGATATATGCATGAAGGCGCGTGGCTCAAGAAGGATGTATATGTATAACAATAATTTGGATAAAATAGACATATACATGAAGTTAAACATAAACACATGGAAACATGAAAAACTAAATTTTCATTAAAAACAAATTTCATTTTAAGGTATATGTATGATTTGTCAACACAATAAGTATACATACATATCCCTAAACACAATTGAGTCCATATATATAGATTTACATGAAAGGCAAATGACTCAAGGGGTATACATGTATATCTTAAAGTTTGACAAAATAGACATATACATGAAATGAAAACACATAAACATAAAACAAATCCAAAAATAGGAATACAAGTTTAAAATATATGAATCATCAAAACTAGACTATACTAGCACATCTAATGGGTTCAAATAAGCAATCAAGCCGAAACATATATAGATTTATTTGTGGCCCCACTATATGCACAAGTATAAATCCTAATCTTAATGAAAACTAACATCTAAACATGTAATCAACACATGAAGTATAAAACCAAGATATAAATCAATAAGCATAAACATGATCATTATGTAAATCCACATGTTATTAAACCTATGATAAACATGATAGCTAAACAAACAGTGAGAACACAAAATATGGGTCCATATAAACATGGGTGTCTCAAAGGGCTATACATGTATGTCAAGGATCTAATAAACATAGCATTGACATAATAATCTATAAACAACAAAACATGCTATATATGATAAACATGGAAAGCATGCAAGCAATAAATAGGAGTTAGGGATCGTTACCAAAACCTAGAAGGCAACTTTCCTTGTCTCCAAAACATGGTGGTCATCTCCACCAAAACTTTCCTTGAAAGTGATGCATCCAATTGATTTCCTTTAAGTACGGAACGCACCCACTCCAAGGTACCGCTACTCTCACGTCATGTGAGAGCCCACACCTACATCAAATAAAGGAGGGGTGGTCTTTGGTACCCATCTCTTATTGGGTCCATGGGGGTTAGTGCCTTCTCTAACCCAAACAAACTTCTTTGCTAAATTTGTAACATGTATTCTATCATAGCAAAATTTAGCAAGGTGGCCCTTACGTCCACAATGTGTACAAGTATACACATGAGCATACATAGTGTGATGGTGTCCGTGAGAAGCATGTGTATGCCGTGAAGAGATGGAACTTGTTTCTTTCGAAACAAAGATTCCAAACGTGTATGCCCAACAACACATTGGCTCAAAGTGGAGCCCAAACAATCAATACTCTTCTTTAAAACATTTATATCATTTTTAATCAAAGAAGAAGTGGTGCATGCAAGGGGTGATCTAGGTGAAACTACCCTAGCATGGCAAACATGAGAAACAATATCATTTTTCAATGATTTATTTTTATTTAAACAAATTTCTAATTCTTTTGAAATAAAATCAATTTCTCTTTTTAAAGAATTATTTTCTTTTAAAACAAAATCAACTTTGAAGACAAGTTTTCATTTTTCTTCAAAACATTTTCACAATCATTTTTATTTTTCAAAAACTCATTTTCTTTTAGTGCAAGATCAAGTTGAGATCTAAGTGAGTCACATTCACTAGAAACCTCTTCCTTTTCTTGCAAAACAATCTCAATTTTAGAAGACAATTTTTCATTTTCTTTATTTAAAGCAAAAGTCTTCTTTTTCAACAAATTATATTTTTCAATTATTTTTCACAAACAATAGATAGTTCTTCATTTAAAGCATGGGCATCAACAAAGTCATTTGAAGAACTAGCACAATCATCACTATCTAGTTGAGATTCCGAAAGTACCTCAAGGGAGTCATTCCCTTGGACCATGAAGCATTGTGAGTCGGATTCTCCACTAGATTCCTCCTCTTGTTGGATAGGCGTTTGAAGCTTGGAGGTGGTGGCGGTTGTCAACAAATTCCACACTGCAAAGGCGGAATCAATGTTAGAAACACGTATAAGATGTTCTTTTGAAAGCGTGCTTCTAATGGCCTCAAGGGCTTGTGCATTGGCCCCTATATGAATGCGATTTCCAAGATAGCATTTCTTGGTAGCTGCAAGGAAAACATGTAAGCCTAGGATTTGGAGGTATATGGACATATTAGTCTTCCAAATAAGAATGTTGGAAGGGTCAAAACTAGGTGGGGTCATGAAGTCCATGGTAAACTATATGAGTGTGCAAACAAGCAAATGCAAATAATAGATTAGCAAACAAATGGATCTCACTCCTAAGATGTTAAGCCTAAGTATCAGGAGCGTTGGCTCTGATACCAATTGGAAGTGCCCTGATGCCAATTGTAAATCACCTAGAGGGGGGGAATAGGTGATAATGCTAATCTAGAAACTAAATACGCTAAATGCGGAAGCTAATGCAAATTTTGCAATCACACTTAGTACAACACACAAGTGTAGCCGAATTTTCCGTGAAGGGCTCTGGACTAACTCCTCTTGATTCCCCTTTAATGGGTTGAGGTGCTATATGAAGCTCTTGTGGTTAAGTACAAGTGAGGCACACACCAAGCAAGCCAAGCATATAATGATATAGCAATATGAAATAATGTAAGGCACAAATGCAAGCAATAAGATATGAATGAATGAATGATGCTTTGCACAAATAATAGAGAGAGAGAGTTAGAGAGACAAGTGGATCAAACGCTAACAACAAGATATGTTTCGAGGTTCGAGCACCTAGCTCTACATCCCCGCCTTCACCACCGTGAAGGATTTCCAATCCACTATCTCCCACCGAGGGAACCTCTACCGAAGAGGATTTGTTACAACAAAGGGAGTACCGAACTCCTCTCTCAAACACCGCCTCACAACCGAGGGGTAGGCCCGTAGCCAATACAACAACCAACACCTCTACCGAAGAGGGTTTACAAACCAAACTCCACCTCTCACTAGAGGGAGCAAACCAACCAACTCAACCTCTACCAAAGAGGGAGCAAACTCCAACCCAAATCAACCTCACCAAGAGGGATACAAGAAATCAAGGGGTTTACAACAAGTGGTATATCTCAACCACAAACCTCTTTCCTTTTTCTCTTTTTCCACAAAATAAAGATCCTAAATAGATTAGGATAGAAGATAGCTCAAGTGTGGAAAACAAAGTGTTTTGATCAAAGAAAATCTCTTGGGAAATACCAAATTGATATGGAAATGAAGAACAAGAAACCAATTCCCAAAAACTTGTTTTCTTTGAAAATAACAAAACACTTAAAAAAACAAACAAGATGAATCTTTTTGCTCTTTAAACTCTTTTTAAAACTTCTTTAAACACAAAACAAACTCTGGTATTTTTCTTTTTAAAAGTCTTATCAAAATAGCCTAAGAGATGGGGGTATTTATAGCCCCATCAGAAAACTAGCCGTTAGGCTGATCTGGCAGCCTGACAGGCTACCGTTCGGCTGGCCCGGCCGACCGCCAACGGTCAGAAATGTGACCGTTGGGGCAACCCGGTCGACCGCCCGGTCAACCCAAATAAACAGAGAGCAGAACTCTCTGGTCCGGTCGACCGCCCGGCCGACCGTCCCAATGTGTGCCAGACGTGCACGTTTCTGTGCACGTCGGTCGACCGTACGGGTCGACCGGCCTATGGTTCGGTCGACCCATGCGGTCGGCCGATCTGGCCTGACAGACATTGTTCTGGGCAGAAAAACATAAGTTAAAATATTTTTTAAAAATCTTTTATCTCTTGTAAAAATACCCAAAAATAGTTTTATTATTTTACATTGATATATAAACATGTGATAAAAAGTTTGGCTCAATTATCAATCAATATGAACTATTTTTGTGTCTTAACATTTTTACCAAAAATCAAAACTTGTATTTTTATCAAACTTGAATTTTTCAATACATGAATAGGATAGTCAAAATAAGTTTGTATAAGTCATGTAAGCATGCATGTATAACTAGAAAACATCTATTATACATATAAACTATTTAAACTTATTTTGATCAATCATTCATGAAAACACATATCGGTTAAACTAAAACCGAAAAAACCAATATCCAAACATAAAACTTGTGTGTGTTGTGCACTTGAGCATATTAACTATTCTAAACTTTACAAATGGATCTAAACACACTAGGATACCTAAGTCTTCTTGACGATCTTCAACCTTCAAGTAGACCCGATTCAAAACCGTGATCCACCGAGTGCAAATGAGTAATCTTGAAGCTCGGGCACCGGAATCACCAAGTGAAGGCTTCTAAAACACCTCTTTTAGAAGCAATCACCAACTAATATCTTGCTAATGATCTGAAACTTAAAATCACAAGATTATTAGTAAACATATAACTACATGAGTTAATCATCATCAAAACTAGGGTGGAAGGTCTTTGGGCCAACAGATGCTGGTACCAAGAAGTTCGTCATAGGACGATTTCTGGAGTACAAAATGGTGGATAACAAGACTGTAATCAGTCAGGTGCAAGAGTTCCAACTTATCTTGCACGAGATAGAAGCCGAAGGTATGATCCTACCTAAAACCTTTCAGGTTGCTACTATCGTGGAGAAACTCTCACCTGCGTGGAGAGATTTCAAGAACTAGCTGAAGCACAAGCGAAAAGAGTTGAAGTTGGAAGATCTCATTGTGAGGCTTCGAATCGAGGAGGACAACAGAAAGTCCGAGAAAAGGAGCAGTAAGAACTCTTATGAAGCAAAAGTCAATGTGATCGAAGACTCAAAGGGGAAAGCGTCTACTTCCAAAGGCTTAAAGCGGAAGAAGACTTCCCAGGGGTACAAAGGCAAGGTCAAAGACGGCAAAAACATGCGCTTCAAAGGAACCTGCTACATCTCCAACAAAGAAGGGCATAAGGCGAATGAATGTCGCAGCTGTCTCAAAAAGAACAAGAAAAGCCATCCACAGGCAAACTTGACCAAACATGAGTCGCCAAGCCTTTCAGCTGTGGTGTCAGAAGTAAATCTGACAACCAATAATAAGGATTGGTGGGTAGACACTGAGGCTACTCGGCACATCTGCTCTGAGAAATTATTATTCTCTAAATATCAAAAACTAGAGAAAGATGAGCAATTATTCATGGGAAATTCAGCCGCCTCAAAGGTTGAAGGAAAAGGCAAGGTCATCCTGAAGTGGACATCGGGGAAAGAGCTTACTCTGAACGATGTTCTGCATGTTTCAGATATCCGCAAGAACTTGATCTCTGGATCAATACTTAGTAAGAAAGGATTTAGAATGGTTTTTGAATCAGATAAATTTGTACTTACTAAGGGAGGGATGTATGTGGGAAATGGTTATCTTGTTGATGGACTTTTTAAAGTCAATGTTGCAATGGTAGATAAAAAGTCTGTGTATTTTTACCCGAAGCTTATAAATAAAGGAAAATCTTCTGTTTATTTGCTTGAGTCTCCTATTTTGTGGCATGCTGATTAGGGCATGTAAATTACAAGTCATTAAAGAACTTGTCTAATCTGAGATATATTCCTAAACTCAACTTGGAAGAAATTCGCAAGTGTGAGATTTGTGTTGAGGCCAAGTTGGCGAAAAATTTATTTCACTCAATTGATCGAAATACAGAACCTTTAGGGTTAATTCATAGCGATCTGTGTGACTTGAAGTTTATGCCAATTAGAGGCGGTAAAAAGTATTTTATTACTTTTATTGATGACTGTATAAGATACTGTTATGTGTATTTTTTAAACAGTAAGGATGAGGCAATAAATATGTTTATAACATATAAAGCCGAAGTTGAGAATCAACTCAACAAGAAAATCAAGATTCTAAAATCCGATAGAGGCGGAGAATATGAATCAAATGATTTTAGTGAGTTATGTGCTAATTTTGGTATAATCCGTCAAACAACAGCACCATATACTCCTCAGCAAAATGGAATTGCTGAACGGAAGAACAGAACTTTGAAGGAGATGGTAAATTCCATGCTCGTAAGTTCTGGAGCTCCGCAGAACTTGTGGGGGGAAGCTCTATTAACTGCAAATTATATTCTAAATAGAGTACCCCACAAGAAACTTGGTATAATACCATTCGAGTTATGGCATGGAAGGACACCTTCCCACCATTACCTCAAAATGTGGGGGTACCTTGCAAAGGTGCTGGCACCATTACCTAAAAAGACTAAGTTGGGAGCAAAAACTATGGACTGCATATTCATAGGCTATGCCTTGAATAGTAGTGCCTACAGATTTCTGGTTCATAAATAGAAATACCAAATATTATGTAAACATAATTATCGAATCTAGAGATGCTGTGTTCTTTGAAGATATTTTTCCATATAAACGGGAAACAGATAAGACTTCTGGGAAAAGAACACATGAGATGGCGTTCAGGGACGAAAGCCCCGAGGAACCAACTGTTAATGCGAAAATTGAACCAAGAAGAAGTCAGAGATCTAGAATCTCAAAATCTTTTGGTCCAAATTTCATAGCATACGCTATTGAAAGCGAGCCTCAAACATTTAAAGAGGCTATGTCAACCCCAGAAGCACAAATGTGGAAAGAAGCTATAAATAGCGAAATAAAATCCATACTAAGTAATCATACTTGGGAATTGGTAAACTTGCCTCCTGGCAGTAAACCATTGGGTGTAAGTGAATTTTTAAACGAAAATTAAAACCCGATGGATCTATCGATAAGTACAAGGTTAGATTAGTAGCCAAGGGTTATTGACAAAAGGAAGGACTTGACTACTTCGATACTTATTCACCAGTAATAAGAATAACGTCCATTCGGATGTTGATTGCAATTGCAGTATTGCATAACTTAGATATCCATCAAATGGATGTCAAGACTGCATTCTTAAATGGTAAATTAAATGAAGATATATATATGGAGCAACCTGAAGGATTTATAGTCAAGGGCCAAGAACACAAGGTGTGTAAATTGGTAAAATCTTTATACGGTCTAAAGCAAGCTCCAAAATAATGACATGAGAAATTTGATAGTGTCATGATCAAAGATGGATTCACTATCAATGAATGCGATAAGTGACAGTTGAAAATGCATGTATCATTGTTTGTCTTTATGTAGACGACATGTTGATACTTGGGACTAATATTGAAATTATTAAGTCCACTAAAAGAATGTTATCCAACAGTTTTGACATGAAGGATCTGGGGGTTGCTGATGTAATTTTAGGAATTAAAATCACCAGAACACCAGATGGAATCAGTCTATCTCAATCTCACTACGTGGATAAGATGATAGAAAGATTCAAGGATCATGGGATAAAAGAGAATACAAATCCTTTTCTCCCACACGTCCACCTTCATAAGAATACAGGAACTGGAATACGCCAGTTGGAGTATTCTCAGATTATCGGAAGTCTAATGTATTTGATGAATTGCACTAGACCCGATATTGCTTACGCTGTAAACAAGTTAAGCAGATACACTAGTAATCCTAGTGATCAACATTGGACTGCTCTACTACGAGTATTGGGTTACGTATCACATACCAAGGAATATGCCTTGAGATATGGACAGTATCCACCTGTACTTGAAGGATACAGTGATGCTAATTGGATTGCAGATTCTGAGGAATCAAAATCAACTAGCGGATACGTATTTACTCTAGCAGGAGCAGCGGTATCTTAGAAATCTTCTAAGCAAACATGTATTGCCCGTTCCACTATGGAATCGGAATTCATAGCCTTAGATAAGGCTGGAGAAGAAGCAGAATGGCTTCGACAATTCTTAGAAGATATACCATTATGGCAAAAGCCAGTGCCCGCTATATATATACACTGCGATAATCAAGCAGCTATATCTAGGGCACAAAATGTTATATACAACGGTAAGTCTAGACATATTCGTCGTAGACATAATACCGTGAAGCAGTTGTTCTTAAATGGAATTATCTCTATTGACTTTGTATCGTCAAAGGATAATTTAGTGGATCCGCTTACTAAAGATTTAAGTGGAGAGCATATAAATTGCGCATCGAGGGGAATGGGTCTAAAAGCCTAACCATACCGAGTCAGCTTAATGGAAACCTCACTTAGCGACTGGAGATCCCACGGACTAAGTTCAAGAGGAAAAACTAGTTATGATTGACTCAGCAAGTAAGTACTTGGGAGTTTGACTCCAATCCATTCCTAAGGTGCACATAAGTGCTTTTCTACAAGTGGATTAAGGATAAGCTTAACGCTTTTAATGATGCCTATATCTTGTTACTAAACAAGTGGAGTAGAGTAGACTACTCTTAATAGGACGATCACCTATGTGAGTATAGAGTTGGGTCGGCTCTTTAGGAATTTCTATGGAGGCTGTTATTCCCTAAAGATACTCTCTGAAACCAAGAATGTCCAGGGCCAAAACGGACACAACCGAGAACCAAAGTTGATTTGGAAAGTCACTGTGTGAAGCTTGTTGACTTGACTTACACTAACAGCTAACAGTTCAAGACCTAGTTCAATGATTAGCCAGTAAGTCCGATAAAGCTTTCGCTATGGAAGATTCAAGATCTAATTCACCTATCCTAATGCAGTTTCTTTTCTAAAGTACCTTTCACAATAGAGTCAGTCTCTTTGTGTGTCATTTCCTTGAATCTCCATTCATTGTGGGGGATTGTTGGAATATGAAGAATATAAATGTGAATCTTTGAATTAAATTATGGCGAGATCCGTTGATCGAATCAATTGGATGATGATTGGAGTGTGTTCTCCTTCCATTGGGGATGAACGTGGTATATTCACATGTTCAATTCCGACTTCGAATGAATGAGATATTCAAGTCTAAAGATTGTCTAATTCAAAGCCAAAATGGGACTAAAGGTAGCTAAAAGCATTTAGTTCCACATTGGCAGTGGGATGGAAGTTCGTGATGTTTAAATAGAGAAAATTGAGAACAAAGGGCATGCCCTTTGGGTACTTGGAGTTTTCGCGCGCGATTGGGAGGGAACTATGCCCACACATGCGCGCGCCGCTGCTGGCGGCGGCGGCGGCCGGCCGGCGCTTGCGCCGGTGCCGGGCTCGGGCTCGGGACCGGGTCCGAGTCCGGGCCTGGGCCTGGGTCTGAGTCTGAGTTCGGGTCCGGGTTCGGGTTCCCTACCCGGCCTGGTTCTTTTTGAATCGGGTCTCACGGGTATGGGTTGCTAGCATACCCGAACCAGACCCGCTCCGCTCCGGATTCAAACCGCCCGCCAACGGACCCGCTCCACGACTGTTGGACTGCCAACAGTTGCGACTGTTGGGTCGAACCATTGCAACGGTTCGGTCTCGAACCGTTGCAACCTTTCGTTGGGTTCAGACCCGTTGGCCCCTCCTGGAGCGCTATAAATAGCGCTCCGGTCTCTCAATTGAAAAACAACAACAACACAATCAGATAATCTCTCTCTCTCTCTGAGTTCTGAACTGAAGTGAGTTTCTGCGTTCTGAACTGGGAAGTGGAGTTCTGAAGTAACTTCCAGCGAGAAGTGGGAAAGTCAGTTTCTGAAGCAACTTCCAAAAGAGATTCTGCATAAATTCATTCTGAAAGAAGGCTCAGAAAATTCAACAGATTCTTTAATAGAATTGTTGTCTGAATCTGGGACTTCTGAAGAAAAATATTCTTCAACCTTCCTTCGTCCTCTACAGTGGGTGCTCCTCCAAAGTAAAGGCAAATATTCACCCGAAATTTGTCTTTGTCCCGCTGCTTCAGCGATCCTGTGAAGGTACTGGTTGACTACGGTTCGACCGTATGGTGATTTGGTAGTGCTATCCAAATACCGTGAAGGAGTGTTGTATCTTGGGAGACCAGCGTCCAGTAACCCGTTAGCACCGGTGCGGGGGACGTAATTGTCTTAAGGAGATTCGCTCTAAGCGTATCTCACTCCAAGTACTATATAAGTAAATTAATTTCTTTATACAGGGGATATACTGATATTCAGTATATCGAGACTGATTTAGATTCAGTCTAATTGGTATTTAATCAAGGAAGGAAATTGAAAGGTGGTTCTTAAATTAAGGAACGTTCTCTTGAACGAAAAACCTCCCACCTGATATTTGCCGACATGGCCAATTAGATTGTTGATATTTCAGTGATCTTGAATAGTTGTCAGATTGATTCCTGTTAAGCAGAAACCAACAGTGGCTTTATCATCGTCGTTGGATGGTTAAAGAGTGGGAAAGTAGGGAGGTAGCATGTTAAACGCCTACTCGACGATATTTCTAGTTTTAGAAGGATTGCTGAATTGCTGATTTCATTGAATTTTGGATCTCGCACCAATATTGCGAAGGTAACCGTGCCACTGATTGGGTGACAAGCAGAGGCAAAAAAATGGTCCAGGGCATGTGGCCGAGTGGTGGCTTTAGGTTCGTTAAAAGTCCCGTTCACCCACAGGTCACCATTTCGAGCTCCGCTAGCAACATAATGAAAACTGATGGAAAGGAGATTTTCGCCCGTGAGTTCTTCACAAATTGTGTCCTTCCGTCTCCCTCACTCTCCGCCTTCCCTCTCTTGCTATGATTTGCCACCCGCCAACTCCCCCTCTCTGGCTCTCCCCTTCTCCCCTCTCCGCCTCCCCTCTCCCTATTCTCCCCCTCTTTCTCTCCCCCCTTTCCCCTCTCCCCCTCCCCTCTCCGCCCTCCTCTATCCTTCTTACCGTCGCCACCACCTATCAGTTTCTCATCGCTCGATGGCGGTAAACTAGTATATTTAATTTCGGTCAATGTGGTCACTGGTCAGGCCCTAGATTTACTGTCTAATGGTCGCTAATTGAATCCTAATGTGCAATGACTTCTTAAAAAAAAAAGCCAAGGGTTACCATGGAGTTCATTATGCCTTGAAATGTTCATCATGACCTTTAATGTATTTTGATGATTGGGCTTTCTCGGAGCACATAAACCCCTCTCTTCTACAAAAATAACCGACCCCACACCACCCCCACGCACCGAAAAAAAAAAAAAAAAACCCACCCCCCAAAGGCACCAAATGATTCTCTTCTCTTCACCGGTGCCCTCTCTCACCGATCGCCGCACCGGCCCTCTCCGTCCATCTCGGCATCCCGGTACGTTCAAATGGACTCTTTATGCTGATGCCTTGCTTATTGTAATGTTTCTTTCTTTGAAATGTCAAGCGAGTTGTTTTAGGTTTTTTTTTAATCACTTTCAATTAATTCGCTGCTTTCTATTTTATCTCCCACGCGAAATATTGAAATGTTTGTTGAAATAATTTGAAATGCATCATTGATTCACGCCTGTAGATGCTTAATTTCGTTATATCTATTCTCAGTGGTGGTTGGGATCAAGTCTTTGATTGAAATAAATAATAATTTTGAGGAAGTTAATAGTAAGCGGTGGAGGAGGAATTGTATATTATGGTTGTTTGACAGACTTTTAACAATTACCACAGATTTTAATCAAAGTGGAATGTCTGCGGACTTGAAAGATGATGATACGTGAAGTATCCTTTGACAGTCACAATTACCATTATTTGTTCCATGAGTATATAGTATACTAACTGGCTCTTTGGTTAAGTTTTAATCATGGAAATATTTTTTGTTATAATTAGATATAATAAGCAACCTTCTAGGATCCACTCCGGCCATTATTGTAGGGGTGAAAACCTCTTATTATGTTTGATCAGACTTGATCCTGCAACTTCCAAATAAGAAGTTAATTCCTGAAACAAATTAGATGTTATGACCTGATCGCGATAGTATTGGTCATTCTAGAAAATGGCTAATTAGTTGGATAATTGTCGACTCATGTCCGTTGGTGCATGTTATAGCTTTTTGCTGAACTCGAGAGAAGACATGGAAGCCCCACTCGTAGGTCATTTATCAGGGAAAAATCTCGTTGGGGCATCCCGTTGAGGATGATCAGAATCAAACTCAGGACCAATTACTTGGGAGGGGAATGTCTTAGCTGTCTCACCTACCCGCTTTGCATCTAACCCTTGTTAGTAAAAGAAGAGAGCTAATCTAAGGTGACATCCAAATTACAGCGAAAATTACATCCATGAAACGTTTAACATCCCAAAACTCATTAGGATTGTCTTCTCTCTCCTTGCATCATCAAAAAGGTTCTTCAACTAATTACAAAGTCCATCAGAGCAATAACAATAAAGTCACCAGAAGCCACCTTTAAATTGCCAGCAGAGGTATTGAAGCCTTCTAGCTTTGCTTATTGTAATAGCACAAATTGCAACAGGAAAATTGCAACAGGAAGTTAACCTTGTGCTACATAGTTAGCCTCAATGATATTTCTTGGGCAGGCCTTGGTTAATTGGCCTGTTGGAAGTTCATATGGTCTTTCAGACGTGTCATTTCCTTTCATAGATGACAATGGTTGCAGAGCACGACCAAGTCACCAAAAATCATAATTACTAATGCTAACATCAATTCTTTTGAACTTTTCAGTGATCCCAATTTCAATCCATGCTTTGCTGGTTCAATTCAGTTTAACTTATGTTCAGTTGTGCTGCTTGTCCAGCAGTGTTCAAATTCAGTATATATAGTACATTCAGTTTGGGTTATATATTTTAGGCAGTTTAAAATTTATTCATTTTCGTGGAATCTATATAATTGTTTTTGTTTTGCTTGTGTCATTCAAATAGTTTTTTGGAGTTGTCTGGTCGGGTTTATTCAGAGGGTATTGGTATTAATTCCTTTGTCTTGATGCATTGCTGTAGTGCTTTTCTCAGCCCCCCACCGACACCCCCACCCTCCAATAAAAAAAGAAATGAGAAGAGAACCCAAAAAACTCGCACCCAAGTCTATCTTTTGGCTAAATATGTTTCTTTCTTCTTGTTTTTCTCTTTTCTTTCAAGGTGTATAAAAAAGATCTCAAGTGCAACTTCAATTCACACGACCGTTTACGTGTCTAAATTGCTTGTAATATATTGGTGTCAAAATCAAGATAAATACAAGTCTACATGGAATATAAGCAACATGTTGAACGCATGATCCATCAAGCCTTGTAAAAGAAAGTAAGGTATCCACCATAGCCTATCCTCTCCCTCTCCTCTCTCACACACACACACACACACACAACCCCGCTAGGGGAGGAGGGGGCTATCGTTCCCCTCTCCCCCCTAACTTTCTCTCTTTTTTTCTTCTTTTGATTTTGTCTGCGATACGAGGAGGCCAGATCCGGCCTTGTGACCTAAGATATGGCCAAGGGGAGGCTGGATCCAGCCTTGCGCCTGGAGATCCGGCCGGATCCAACTGAGGAAAGGCTGAATCTGGCCTCGCGCTACAGATCCGGCCGATCGACATCCAAGGGGAGCCGTCGGTGGCAGATACGAGGGAGGCGCCTGCAGATCCGGTAAATCTGGCGAAGAGGCCGGATTCGACCGAGCGCCCACTAGGGGAGGCTAGACTCAGACTGGTTGAGTCTCTGCCATTAATATCGAGCATGATTTCGAGGAATGAGTCAATGTTTTCTGATGCAGTAGGGAGGCTGTGCGCTATAGATCCAGCCAGATCTGACTGAGTCGCAGAGGGGAGGCCGGATCTGGTTGAGTGCCCACAAGAGAGGCTGAGAGGAGGCCGGATTCAGGCTGGTTGAGTCACTACCATCAATATCGAGCATGATCTCGAGGAATGTGTCATTGTTGTCTGATGCAGCAGGGAAGTCGTCGTGCCGGAGAACCTCCAAGATGTCGAAGCAGATGCCACCGAGGAAGTGCTTGTTGCCTGCATCAACGGTGGTGACGTCAGACCAAGGCGGTTGGTCCCAACAATCCCATGGAGGAAAAGGGATTGGCGCTCTCATGGAGGAGAAGGGGGATTGGCAGGCCCCTTATTGTAGGTAGCGATGCGGCTGATGCCGTAAGAGTTCCGAGCAAGGGTCGACGCCATAGTTCAAAGACTCGGCCGAGTCGGAGACGAGTCGGCCGAGTCGTATCCGTCTCGACCCGCTCCGAGACGAGTCCGAGTCACGAGTCGGTCGACTCAACTCAGAGGAGACCGACTCGGCCGAGAATCAGAGTTGACTCGGCATTATGATGATATTTTGTGCCTCATCGTAATTCAATGTGAAAATAACTACATTAGCATGTATTTATGAATGTACTTTGTGCAATTTACTATATTGTGCATGTATTTTGATATGCTTATATCGACAACGCGTGTATTTATGCTTTCGCTTTATGTTTAATATGCTAGGTGATATATTTTGGACATGTGATACATGAATGTGGATGTCTACATTTTTTTAGGATTTGTCGTGTTTTTTCAAAATTTTTTGAGCTTCTATGTAGCGTTTTGTGCGTATCACCCGATACCGATCCGAGTCGCCGAGACCGATCCGTCTCAGTACCCGCCGAGTCGGCGGCCGAGACCGCGACTGTGAACCATGGTCGACGCGAGTGGTTTTTTTTTGAAGAACTCTAAGATTTGGGAAAGGCTGTTAAGAGTTAGCGGGTGTTTGGTCGAGATGGCTAGTTTTAAGTGGGGGTGACCGGTCAAAAATTGCCAGATTTTATGCCGCAGATGGGATAATGGGGACATGTCACGACTTGGTGGTGGGAGATCTGATTACGAGATGATCGGATCAGATCTGCATATACCATGTCGGCGGTGGCCGGTCAAGGGATGACTGGTGATGAGTTGCGGATGCCGCAAATACGGTGAAAGAGGGTGTTACAAGGTGAGGGCTCCGGTCACGAGATGATCGGATTTGTGCTGCAGCTGTCATGACGGCGCTGGAGGGAGTCCGACCAAGGGATGTGCGAGTCTGAGCAGTAGATGACATCTACGATGGAGGGGAAAGTCGCGATTGAGTTGAGGGCGTTTCGATGGCTTCATTTTTGTTCTTTTTTCTTTTCTTTTTTTTTGGAAGAAGCAAATTATAAGCGTTTCTATGCAAATTTGTACCCTTATATCTTGAGGATGTTACGTTAGATTCTTATTAATGAAACGTTTGGGGTTCTTACCTCACGGTTTTATCTAAAAAAAGAGGTATCCACCATGTGGGCTACTCGATTTTTCTTGGCTCATCTTTCATCCTCTTTGTACTCTTCCAAGTCCCTTTATCTACTATGAATTTCCATGCTTACTTGGACTAGGGCCACAATTTTGAATGATATTTACTTTTCAAAGTCCAAAGTCAAAGCTTTCCTGGAGCTATTTCTTCTGCCTCAATTTCTTTTGGTAACTGAACTAATTAATAAACCAGTGTAATGGCTGCCATCCCTTTAATTGTAACCTTTAGCACCATTGAGCCATGGAATTAATTCATCCCTACTTCCGGCTTCTCCTTCCTCTCCTACTCTTTTTCTCTTCACTGACCTGTTTTCAAGCCAAAGCAGAGACTAGAGAGGCAGAAGCCCTCCTCAAATGGAAATTGAGTTTATTTCAAACCGACTCCCTCACCTCATGGTCCTTAAACAACTCCACCACCAATCCTTGCAAATTGTTCGCCATCACTTGCAATGCTGGTGGTTCTGTCGTGCATCTAAATGTAGCCAACTCTAATTTTAAGGCACCCTCGATGAAATTAGACTTCTCTTCTTTACCTAACCTAACTTTCCTCAATCTAAGTAACAACCTTCTGTATGGTTCTATTTCTTCAAACATCTCAACTTCGTGGAAACTCGCCTTATTGGACCTTGGCAACAATGGCTTTTCTCAAACTTTGCCACCCGGATTGGTGATCTATCAGAGCTTAACTATCTCTGTGATGTGGGATAGGAGGGATTTAGGGTTTATGATAGGGATTTTGGTGGAGTTAGGGAAGAACAAGTATTTGGGAATTAGATATGATCATTGATCGCAAACCGGATTTTGGTTTCACCGCTTGATTTTGATTTAATCCATGAGATCAAAACAAAACAACATAAATTTTCACATGGAAATAAAATTTTAATCAAGTCATCATTACTTTCAAAATTCAATATCTTATTATATATATAGCTTACAATACGTGCACCATATGTATAATTATTGATAAAATCAAATCTAGCCAACTCTAATTCAAATTAATTATAAATCTCAATCAAATCTACTCTAATCTTTTCAAATCTAAATTCTGATAAATCCTAGTCGTTTGATTCTCCTATCATTCTCCCCTGCTTGAAAATATTCATCTCCGATGAATGTAATGGTAGGTACAAGGTAAGCACGACCGGATGAAACTGAACCGCATCAAGAATCCTCAATTAGGCTAAGGCAGTGATCGGAGAATCAACACTAATGCGTCATGACTGAACCAAGATGATGGAGGTGGAACTAACTTCCATGACAGATCGATTACAGTCGAAAGGAGATCGAGCAAGATACATGCAGCATGCCAAGGCAAATCATCTTCGATGAAAGCTGGACCGATACCAAGATCCCATGGGATATCTAACTCGTAAGTAATGGGAACATTCCTCTTCAAAACCCTATGGAACCTGTACACCAAGCATGCAACCTTCTCACGGCCTCAGGGTGACTCGTAACAATCACATTGTTATTAACTGTAAATTTCTGTAAAATACTATATGAATATGCAACAAATTTATAGTTTTCATTGCAATTTGCTAAGTGTCTAGTGATATCATTACGTGCAATAGATAAATGCAATGCAATATGTACTCTAAGCATAACTCCTAAGATGAAAAAAGAGATATATGGGAGGGCTAGGGGGCACACTCTGAACCTCACTAATGGTAAACTGGGCTCGGGCATAAATCTTAAACAACCAGAAAAGAAGAAATACTAGAAATCACTTGTTGGATCATAGCAATAAACTCTTATGACTCATTAGAAGATTCAGCGGGAATGATCATAAAACCATAATCAACATGAGGGGATTCAGATGTCCCACTAGATGTAATGACGCTAGAATCAACTATCTTATGATCGATCTCATCCTCTATCACAGGTGTAGCAAATGAATACCTAGAGATCTGATTAAAGACACTAGACTCCACTAATCAGGCTGAACATGTGCATCAATAGTTAATAGTATACTAGATTCGACTATCGCATCCACTACTTCATTAGCATCCTCATAGGAAGCATGATCTTCATTAATAATCAGTGTGTCAAATCAACTGATACATCTTCAATTATACTAGTAGTTTTATAAGAATTGTGAACATCCTCAACAACCTTTGAGTCATCAACATCATCACTAGGTATAATACTAACGTGTTAACTTTTCAAGGGGCACTGATAATCATAGTGCCCATACCTCTCACACTTGGAACACTAGGTCTTGGCATTGACTAATCTTGTGAGAGTCAAGATTATCTTTAAAGTTACATCAAAAGCCTTTTCAATGGTGTCTAAATCATAAGAGCCAGTGACACGCCTTATTTTGGACCTTAAATCTCAAACAAATCTAGTTACAATATGAGAATGGTGCTCTCTCACGTCACAATGAAGGGTTAAATCCTCAAATTTAGTTATGTAATCTTGAACTGATATATCACCCTGACGGAGGTTATATAATTGGTCTAAGAGACGCGTCTTATAACATTCGGGAAGGTACTTTTTCTTAAGTTTTTCTTTTATTTCTTCTCAAGACCATTTCAACTCTACATCTCACGCAATCTCTCTTCTAAGGTCCAGTAAATATTAGATGACCTTGCGAGTTTTCTCCTAACAAATAGAAGTCTAACCGCGTCTAGAAGCCTAGACCAATCAAAGTAGCACTCAATATCGGCAACCAATCACTAAAAATACTAGGATCACATTAACCATCAAATTTAGAATCTTCAAGCTTAAATCTACGCGTTATTTTCTTTTTCCTAGCATGTCAATTATGGGCAAACTACTCTCATGGTCACCTCTAGTGCAAGTCATATACTGATAACTCATGTGAAGATATACACCAATCTAGACACAAATGCAAGTCAAACAATCAAACATAATGCAACTTTCTAGACTCAAGTAAGCTAAATGCATGCATTAAGTGAAAATAAAAAAATATCCTAAAAAGTTCAAGTTTTATATGCCAAGAAAATGCACTTCTTAAATGATGAAAAGTGAGAAATAATGACGCAACCACTAAATAGAAGCAAATAATAAGTTAACCAACATATTATCGCAATCCAATAGTAGTTGCAAGTAATTTAACAATTAACAACTCAGTTCAAATTAGGATATCACCTTCACGCACAAACACAAAATTTCTATGAGAATCCTCAGAGAAATACTCACATTGGAGAGCTGAAAGTCACCAATAAAAATCTTTGATAATGATAATAGGAAGTGGAAGGCAGCTGCTTCGAGAACGGTGGAAATCGAGCGCGAAATGAACTTGAAACGGGCTCAAAGCTGTCGTTCTGCTGCTGTGAACTGAGTTGACTCGGATTCGAACTCAGCGAGTTGGCTCTGGCTCAGGGGTCTGGATCAAGCCTGGTCTGGCTCGGTCGGGCCGGTCTGGTTCAAGTGAATCGAGCTTGGCTGACTCCAAGGAGAACGGGTCGTGTTCGAGTCCCGTGGCTGGATTCGACCCAGATTAAACCACAGCTTAAGTTGCTGGTTGCCACCCGTTCACTCTTATCGGGTTACTGAAGTGGGTTGTGAATTTCAACGACAATTTGATAAGATCTCCTCTTATCTGATCAGCCGCTAGGGTTGCGGTGGCGGCTTGCAATGACGTCTGCTGTGGCTCTTCGGCGACGACTCCGGCAAGGTCGGGTATGACAAGGAAGATAGAAGGTTGCAGCGTCGATGGCGAGGACTCGGTGGCGTCGCTGGGTGGTGGCAGTGCTGAAATTGGATGAGGTCGAGGAGATCGATGTAGTGTGGCGGCGGCAGGATTTGAGGCGCATGCGAGGTGCAGTGGAAGTCACGACGAGGTCGAAGAGGCGGGGAAGATTTTTGTTCTGGAGGTTGTAGACGAAGGCGGCGGGAGATCTCGAGTTTGTAGATGTGGAGTCTGGGTGGTTATCTCGTCGGATCTGACGACGGTGAGGGCAGAGGAGGTGGCGGGATGGAGAGAGGTATTGGCGAGGTCGTAGAGGTGACGACGCAGAAACAATGGTGGCAGTAACAACGCGTTGTTGATTGGTGGTGGCGCGATCTCATCGAAGAGATAAGGGAGGGGTGGCGTGGAGGGCGAAGTGGCGCAGCGCTGAGGCAATGACGACAGTCGTCGGAAGGTGGTGGTGACATCGGCTGACGAGGTCGATGGATTAGAGAAGAAGAAGATAAGGAAGGAGAGAGGAAGAAGATTGTGGGGAAGGTGAGAAATTTTGGATTTTTTTTCTTTTTTTCTTTTTCTTTTCTTTGATTTTTTTGAATTTTTTGATTTTTTGAAAAAAATCCTATCTAGGGTTTCAAATTTTATTTTTGAAACTAGAGAAGAGAAAGGAGCATAGAAGAATCTAGAGTTTTGTAGAAGGAAATTTTTTTGAAGTGGATTTTGTGGAAAGAAAAGAGCAGGAATTCGGCTCTGATACCAGATTGACGTGGGACAGTAGGGATTTAGAGTTTGTGGTGGGGATTTTGGTGGAGTTGGGGAAGAACGAGAATTTGGGGATTGGATATGATCATAGAGTGCAACCCGAATCAGGCCTTCACAGCCTGATTTGATTCAATCCATGAGACCAAATCAAAACAACATAAATTTTCACATAGAAATAAAATTTTAATCAAATTATTATTACTTTCAAAATTCAATACCTGGCTATATATATATGGTCTACAATACGTGCAACATATGTGTAATTATTAATAAAATCAAATCTAGCAAAATCTAATTCAACTTAATCCTAAATCTCAACCAAATCTACTCAAATCTTTTCAAGTATAAATTCTAAATCCTAATAAATCCTAGCCGTTTGATTCCCCCATCACTCTGTCTCTACAACAACAATTTAGTCGGGGCAATTCCATACCAACTAGCAATCTCCGAAAGGTACACCTCTTCGATCTCAGTTCCAACTACTTAGAGAATCCAGACTACTCCAAGTTTGTTCCTATGCCTTCATTGTCCCATCTTTCCCTCTCCCTCAACTCTGTAACTCTGGATTTCCCACCATCTGTGCTCAAGTGTATAAATTTGACAATCTCGACTGAGCCCAGAATGAGCTAACAGGCCAAATACCTGAATCATTGACTAGTTTAGTTAACCTCGAGTATCTGAACTGTCGGGAAATTCTTTCCAAGGGCCTGTTCTGGTGTTCTTGACAAAGCTGTCAAAGCTCAGATATCTTCGGCTCAGTAGCAACCAGTTCACGCTGAAGGAATAACTCTTGTGCTTGGATCCATCTCCTGTCTCCGAATACTTGAACCCTACAACAATTCGTTAGGTGGGTCTATTCCTTCTTAACAGGCCAGTGTGAAATCCTCAGCAGATCGATCTTGAGCTAGCTAAATTGAACTCTACCATTCCCATGGAGCTAGGCCTCTGCATCAATCTCACCTACATGGGGCTGTCTCTTAATCGTCTAACCGGCGGCTTGCTGCAATCTTCATGAACCTGACTAAATGACAGAGTTTGGCATCATGAAAAATTTGCTGTCCGGTGAGATACCGGGAGACTTGTTCAGGAGCTGGCCCGGACTAGTTTCATTTCAAGTGCAGGACAACTTGTTTCACGAACAGATTCCTGCTGATATTGAACTGGTGACGGAGTTGCCACATCTGTGCCTCTTCAACAACTTTTTAGCCGGCCCATTTCCGCCTGAGATTGGGGATTTGATCAATCTAGTAGAATTGGATTTCTCAAACAAGTCGTTCTCGGGTCTGATATCGGCTGAGATTGGGAAGTTTACTAACCTCACATCTTTAAGCCTGTTCTTCAACAACCTGACTGCCACGATTCCTGCAGAGATAGGTAACATGAATTCTTTGAAGAATTTCGACGTCAACACCAACCAGTTGGAAGGGGAGCTGCCAAGCACCATTTCTCAACTCGAGAACCTTGAAATTCTTCAGGTCTTCACCAACAATTTGACGGGGACCGTCTCTCACAATCTCGGCAAGGCATGGGCTCTTCACCACTGTAAGCTTTTCAAACAATCACTTTTCTGGTGAATTGCCGTCCTCTCTTTTTGCTGGGGTTTTCCTTAGGTTCATCATTGCAAATGACAATCATTTCTACAGTAGTATACCTCAATTTTGGTTGGAGACAAATGGTTTGCAAGTCCTGAATGTGGCCAACAATCATCTGTCTGGAAATATTCCAAGTTCAGTGGGCTCTGTGATTTTTCTTGAATCACTTCACTTGAGCTGTAACAATTTCAGTGGTGAACTCTCCTCAATCCTAAGAAATTGCAACAATCTTGTTGTCCTAGATCTTGGAGATAATAGATTCTATGGAAATATTTCTGCATGGGTTGGTGAGATTTTTTCATCACCGAGATTCTTCGACTTAGATCGAATATGCTCAATGATAGCATTCATCAACAATTATCCCAACTTGTTTCGCTTCAGCTCTTGGATCTTGCGAACAATAATCTTACTGGGAGCATACCTTCAAGTTTTGGCAATTTACATTCCATGACCATCAAAAACTCTGTTATGAACAACATTGTTTCCCCGTTTGGTTACTATGAAGCCATTTCAATAAATTGGAAAGCAAGCGAACTAGAATTTCAGAAGACATTTTCACTTGTAGTTGGAATAGGTATTTCGAATAATGATCTTAATCTTGAAATCTCTGAGGAGCTCACAAGTCTTTCTGGATTGGTCTTCTTTAACTTATCAAGAAAACAAAAGTGGGAACATTATCTTTTTTTTTTTTTTTTGGAGAGTAAACGGTGGACCCGAAACTAGGTCCTCCGCGTTTCATTAATAAGAAGTTAATGAAAACAACCCTGAAATACAACTGAAAGCAGTATAGTCCTCTCGAGCTATATAGCTTCACAGCATATGCAGGTGCAAGGAGACAAAAGATTCAAAAGTACAAGTAAACCCATGCGACAAAAGCAAGATACAATCGGATACACCTGATGCAAAAAACAGAAGAATCCTGTAGCAAAGGTCAAGCTAAGCCTGAGAATCAAAAATCAGGGCTCTAAAAATCATATATCACACATCATCTGTGCTGATGTCTTCCCCCTCCCTGTGCATCCTCTGAGTGATAGTCGGAAACCTCTCCTGCTGAAATCCGGTCCAGGACCCACATCGTCTTCACCCTTGCCTTGCCTGAAAGGAGATTGACCCAATAAGACATAAAGGAATGACAAATATGGAAGGTTTGGTCGATAGAATTGGATTTGTCATTAAAGAGTCTATTATCGCGTTCACCCGAAGTCCCCAAAAACAGTTGCAACCGATAAATCTCATATAACCCTGTCTTGTTTAGCAATGTTAACATATCTCCAAGAGCACCAAAAAAGGTTCGCAGTTGGGGGAAAGTGTGGGAGAAACAAGTTAAGTTGTTGCAGCAGCCGCTCCCAAATGCGAGCACTAAAAGGGCAGGTAAGAAAGAGATGATCGAACGACTTCTCGTTTGCCATACATAGGACGCAAATCGCTGGTCCCTGCCAACCCTTTTTCATCAGATTGCCCCACGTGAGGATGGCTCTATTAATGACTATATGATAATCCTACAAACTAAAATAGGGGGATTATAGTAACGATGGGTTTGTGACAACCTATATTATTATTGTTTCATCATGATTTATTTAATTTTATTACACATGTTTAGTTTTTATACATAAGATTTTTAAGACATGTCATAAGACAATTCATATCAAAATTTTCTTTATAATATGTTGGATACAATTCCATCTCAAATAGATCATTTTATCAATTCTTCACTTTAATATGGATTTTAGGGTTTTGTTTTTTCTTTCAAGTTGATTCTCAGCTCCTAAGTATTACAAGTCAATTGTTAGGTTTATTAACCCAAGATTAACCAATCCAACTGGACAGGTCAGTGAAAACTAGGTTGAAGATTTTTCGTTTTGCAACGATCTTTAATTATGTAACCACCTTTCAGAACACCTTCTTAAACACCAATCAAACTAGCACTTTAAGGGATGACTCACCTTTCAATTTTCTTGTTCTATTGAACTCGAGATCCTTAGCATCCAACATTTATTTCATATGGTGTATACCTATAATGTGTATTTATTATAGTTTAGATTTGCCATTATTAAATCTGTAGAATTTTATCACCTTGGGGAGTTAATTATTTGACCCCATTATCACGATTGTACTTGTGAATTTTGGTTTTGTAAAAAATCTATTGGATGACAACAATTAATGTAATATGACATTTACATGACCAATTAAACTAGGCACATAAAAAATATGTGGCAAATTCAAAAATTGCTAACATGTCACTATGAGACATCATATATTCACAATCACACTGAAATAGGAGACTGCCATGGAAAATTATTGAAATAACATTTATTTTATAAGCTCCTAATCTCATTAGGATATATCAGACTAATGACATTGAAAAAAATCTTTATAAATGGTTAGACTAATTTTATACAAGCTAATTTTTTGGGGGTATTTCGCTATAGCCCCTATGCTAAATTGTAATTAAAAAACTCAGCTTCATAATTTTATTCGCTTCAGTTACCTCTTTTTTAAACCAACCAGGTGCGCCCATATGTCAAGCGCAGAAGTGCTCCTCAGCGGCAAAAGACACAAATGTCTTGCAGGAACCGCTTCAAAAAAGCGGAACGCTTCGAAAATGCTGATTGTTGGTACCCTATTTCTGAGAACTGTGACCGCGACCATGATCGTAGTTCTCATAAAAATGTCATGTTTATGAGTCTTTATAGCACTGCGATCATGACGCAGTCCTCATAAAAATGCCTTATTTTTTAGTCTTAATAGGACTGCGACCATGATCGCAGTCCTCATTATTCGGACATGTTTCTGAGTTTTTATAGGATCACGATCATGATTGCAATCCTCACAAAATATTTTATTTTTTAATCTTTATTGGACTATGTCCATGATCACAGTCACAAAAACACAAATTTTCAGCCTGTATTGGACTGTGACAATTTGATCGCAATTTTTATAAAATGCTCTAATTTTTCAATTAATAAAAGAAATGTGACTATAGTCGCGATCTTCTAATAAAGTCGCAGTCCTCACATAAGACTGTGATCATGAGTCGCAGTCCTCATATTGGCATCGCCATCATCAGCAGATCCCTGTTCACCGGCATCTAATGATCCCCAATTTTTTCAGATCTAAATATCGCATAGATCACAAACTCAAATAAAGAGCATAAGCAAACGAGACTTGCAAAAAGTCGTTTCCAAAAAAAAATGGTCAGGGGGCGGAGCCCCCTGAGACCCTCGGGGGCTTCCCGTCCCCTTTCCAACCATGGCGACATAACCGTGCAGGTCGACTCGTAAATTACTCTGTGTCGAGGTCAGGGTTGAGGAGAGAGCAACGTTGGGAGCGATGGGAAATGGTTAAAGAGGAAATGAAAATATATAAAGAAGTGGTGGTTGAGAGGAATTAATTTATGCTGACGTGGATGAAGCTGTAGAGAATAAAATTATGGAGTTGAGTTTTTTTTCCTAATTATGAAGCAAAGTAGGTGACTATAGCGAAATTTTTCAATTTTTTTAGCAAAATTAGTCATAAGAAATATTTTTCTAAAAATAGAACAACTTATAGAAAACAATTTCTATAAAGAACTATTCATGCAAAGATCAGTTTGCTATATAATACAGAAATCATGACGGCAACAAAGTCACTGATGAAAAATTCTTAGCTACATAGAGTCTGTAAGTATGCCTTTTGAATCCTGATCTGTAATTTTAGTTATTTAATATGTTGTTGTTATTGTCAAAATATTCAGTACTGAATTATTAAATGTGCAACAGATGGGTTGAGGTGAATGTTTTATTAAAATAAAATCAAAATTTGAAATCAGCAGATGAAGGAGAACTTGTTGAGAACTGAAATTCATATATGCAATGACCTGCGCAAAGATATGGATGTTGTTTCTTCTGAGATTCTGAGAAACACACATCTTTTGTGACGATATTACACTGCAGATTCAGCATGTTCGTAATAAGTCATGTCCACTCACACAAGAGGGGGGGATAGAAAAGATACGGTTCTCTCAATAACAGATACAGAGACTGGAGAAAGCAAGATGATATAATTTTTATCCATATACTTGTTCATTGGATGATAAGTTATTTCCTGTTTATATATATGCTAATTTTGTAAAATAAAGCAGCTCCAGGGGGCTAATCATCAAATATTCAATATTCGAAATTAAAGCGAAAGAAAAGGGAGAATGCTTAAAAGTTTTAGAGAGAGTTTGATTAGATAATTGTGAAAGTAAGAACATGCCAATCCATCATGAAAAATTTATGATTTGTATTTCAGAGGATATGCCGATAGTCAATGACAGCAAAGGACTAAACTTTGATGTTAAATTCAATAAGTCTGCAAACACTTGATGAAGAATTATCAATGTTTGGTAATATCTTGTGAATATTGTTGGATTTGTACATTTTGAAGATATTCTATATTCAAGCACAAGAGCTAATTGATTAACATGATAATTGTAATGAAGAAAATTGCGACATTACAGTCCAAGATCAAGGATTACCTTAAAACTGAATGCATGCAGAAATTGAAACGCATGTTATTGATTATAAATCAAAGAAGATTTTAACTTGAGAAACTACATAATATATATAATACTATTGTCTTCTAGATTGTTGGTGCTAAACTGTATTTTCTAAATATTTGGTCACAAAACTTTAAATATAAACATGCAAAATTCTATTGCAATATATTCTATATGATTAAAAGAATAATAAAGAAAGAAATCTGGCCTGTGGGGAGCAGTCGTGCAAACACTGCTTTAGAAGACAATAGATCCGCCCTATCACTCAGGCGTTGTCGTGGTCGTCGTCCACTAGCGGTAAAAGCCCCTCGAACTGTCCAACACCCAGCTCGAGTGTGACTCGGGTCTCTGCTCAGATAAAGATCGGTCGCTCAGAAAAAGTAATGCAAAACCAGAGAGGGGAGAGAGTAAGAATAGAGCTTCTCCGTTTGCAGGCAGAGTACTAGGTCTGAATCTCTAGGAGGGAGAGAGAGTAATAGTGATATGTGTTTAACAGGTGAGTGGTTGCGCCCAATTCGCGGATTTTGAGATCTGGAAACCGTCAGAAGGATTTGGTCAAACGATGAAGTCAAAATCCAAATAAAAGAATTAAAAAGCAAAACATTGGTTGGGCTCATGAACACGACGCGTGCCACGTAGGCGCTGCGCGCCCGTGGTCAACCCGTTTGATAGTGAATAACTTATAACAATTGGATGAAGAATATTTGATATATAAATCTCTTATCTTCTCATATCCTATCCCATGTGGGACTAAATGAATAGGCCAAAGTGAGTACTATGGAGAAAATCAAGTTTTTCCCTTGTGTTCACTTAACTCCAACACGAGGATCAACTCCAATGGTGTCACCCTCGCTCGCAGTGGCCCAAAGGAGCGAATCTTTCGCCCAATACTCTTGAGGAAGGCCATCAAGTTGTATCCAAGTCGGGACTCCTTGAGGCTCGAAAATGAATGGACTGAGCCGTATTGTCAATGTCGCAAGATCAATCAGCGACCACGATGCATCATTGGCCCCCGTTTGAGGATGTCATTCAATTTTTTTCTTGGACTAGAAGGAGAAGTGCAACAAGTTTCTGCCAAGTTGCAAGATACAAACTCTGTTCTGCATTCCCCACAGCCGAGGCAACTGCCATTGCAAAATGGGGAGAGGGGGGAGGGCTACAGTACCAATGAAACGACCACCCAGAGCAGTGTAGTGCTTGTTAGCAGTGCTACACACCACATCTTCATCGAAGGGGATATGGCGTGTTGGGATTTTGGGTAACAAATAGTCCCACGTTGGCTATACATGAGGATGGTCCTGAGTATATAAGGATTCAGGCAACTCCACCTAGTCTTTTACGGTGGTGCCTCAAGGTCCATCAATTGGTATCAGAGCCATGCCTTGAACTTAGTCGCGTGTGTAGGTGGTGATGTTCGATATTGTTGAGCGAGATATTTGGCAGTGGTGCTCCTTGGTCTTCCATTGTGAAGAAAGTTTAGCTTGCATGGAGACTCTTTATTCGAGGGGGGTATTTTTGGGATTTAGGTCGAACAAATAGTCCCACATCGGCTTAGACATCGGGATGGTCTTATGTATATAAGGATTTGGGCAACTCCATCAAGAAGCTAGTCTTTTGGGATGGTGCCCCAAGTACTTCAGGGCGGCGGTCGGGTGCGACGATGCAGTGGTTAACATGATTATGATAAAACTGGGCATAGTGACTCGCCATGGTGGTAATGCGGCGACAAGAGTAGTACATTGGGAGAGGAAGGAAGGGTGCAATGTTTGGTGCTTGGGGAGGGTTGAGGGTTGGGGGGAGGGGGGTAGAATTGGGCAAAGGCTGATGAGGAGAATGCCATGAATTAGTGGATGGTTTGATGTGAGGATGAGGCTGGGCGCAGGAGTGAGGTATATATAGAGGAGGCGAGGGCCTTTGCATGGGATTGCTGCTCATGTAATGATTATCACTGCAGCGACTCCAATGCATCGCCTCGTGTGTCCCGGATATGTTGCTGTCTCAATGCCAAGAAAAGGGGTTTCTGCTCTGCCCTTACTTGTCAGGATACTGACGCAGATTCGGATACGAAGGGACAGGTGGGGATTGCCACTTAGCAATATTTGCTGGTGGAGATTGTTCAGACTTTGCCACCCGAGCTCGGGGAACTTTCAGAGCTTAACAATCTCCGTCTCTACAACAACAATTTATTCGGGGCAATTCCATACCAATGCCGCAATCAACAAAAGGTATACCGCTTCGATCTCGGTTCCAACTACTTAGAATATCCAGACTACCACAAGTTTGTTCCTATGCCTACAGTGACCTCTCTACCCTCTACCTGCACTCTCTGACTCTGGAGTTCCCATTTGTGCTGAATTCTACAAATTTAACATGTCTAGACTTATCGCTGAATGAGTTAACAGGCCCAATACCTGAATCATTGACTAATTTAGTTAACCTTCAGTATTTGAACCTGTCGACAAGTTCTTTCCAAGGACCCATCCCAGCATACTGAACAAAGTTGTCAAGGCTCAGAGATCTTCAGCTTGTAACAACCTTATCTGCAGCCGCATTCCTCAATTTTGGTCGGATAAAAACAATTTGCAAATGATGAATTTTGCCAACAATCATCTGTCTAGAGAGATTCCAAGTTCAGTGGGCTCTATGATTTATCTTGAATCACTTCACTTGAACGATAACAATTTCAGTGCGGAATTTCCTTCATTCCTGAGAAATTGCAAGCATATTGTTGTTCTAGATCCCGGGGATAATAGATTCCTTGAAAATATTCCTGCATGGGTGGTTGAAAAATTTTCATCATTCTTCGACTAAGATCAAATATGTTTAATGGTAGCATTCCTCAACAATTTCCAAACTTGTTAGACTTCAGCTCTTGGATCTTGCAAATAATATTCTTACAGGAAGAATACCTAAGAGTTTCGGCAATCTCACTGCAATGGCATCAAAAGACAAGCGGAGCATTTATCCCTCTTCTATATAACGGCTTATCTGGTTATTTGGAATCTATTTCTGTAGTCATGAAAAAAAAGAAGGGTCGTATATCAGGAAGCGCTTTCACTTGTTGTGGGAATTGATCTTTCAAACAATAATCTCACTCTGGAGATATCCGAGGAGATAATGACTCTTGATTGGTTTTCTTGAACTTGTCAAAAAATCAGTTAACCGGAAATATTCCTGAGCTAATTTGGTGATCTAAGTTTGTTAGAATCACTTGATATGTCAGTGAATCAACTTTCAGGTTCAATTCCTCCAAGCATTTCTTCCCTGAACTTTCTAAGTTATCTAAATTTGTCGCTAAACAACTTGTCTGGAAGATTTCCAACAGGTTTTATCAGCTCCATACCCTTGACAACCCATCAATCTACATCGGCAACTATGAACTCTGTGGAGCACCACTGAGCAAAAATTGTTTTGTCGACAACATTCACGCATCTAACAATGGTGATGGAAATGAGCCAGACAAAAATGGGGATGAGGATGAAACGATATGGTTGTACCTGAGCATAGGGCCCGGGTTTACAATTGGATTTTGGGGTTTTTTGAGCATTCTGATTTGGAGGAAGTCTTGGAGACTTGCTTGCTTTTATTTTGTTGATGACGCGCAGCATATGTTTTGCCAGAAATTGTTTTGAAGTTCATAATAATAATAATTGTTGTATACTTCTAACTGTATGTTATGCTTTTCCAAAACAGTATCTTTTTATGTTCAAACTCTGGATTCCTGGAAGGTGAACAACATAACATTTGTTGTATCCATGGAATTTATGAAATATTTACCA
The DNA here is from genome assembly GCA_038442645.1 of Agave tequilana. NCBI lineage: Eukaryota > Viridiplantae > Streptophyta > Magnoliopsida > Asparagales > Asparagaceae > Agave > Agave tequilana. The sequence goes on along the minus strand of JAVJIF010009968.1, from coordinate 123,446 downwards.
TTTGTACAGTTCACAAGAATTGGAGCCAACTCTTCCTTAAAGCAGATTCGAACCTGGAAATTCCTGTATCTCTTCGTGCCCTTCAGCTCTTTCTGTTGGTAAGTATGACATAAAGCTTATGTTTCAGAGTATAACATCCATCGTGATCTTAAGCATTCCATCATCATCGATAGTATTCATCTTTATGCACAAGCTTATGTTTCAGAATATAACTGTCCTTCTTAGTGCAAAAAGGGTGGATTATCATTGCGAGATTATAGTTCAAATCATGGAAGGGACTCAAAAGTCTAATTGTTGCTTCGAAATATTGGGAAAACTTTAGGGAAGAAGCATTGTCTTCAGACTGTATAGTCTTCTTGGATTTTTCGTTTTCAATTTTGTGTGCCTTTCAGGATTCAAAGTATTGGATTCAGACTACTGAAGAAGTAGCCGCACTTTTGTGTGCCTGGTATTCAAACTCTTTGCATGTTCTCCCCTTTTATTCCTGTACAAATACCAATTGATTTGCTCCAGAATTGAATAGTTCTGTATTCTAAATATATATATATTATATATATATATATATATATATATATAATAATAATAATAATAATAATAATAATAATAATAGTTGAATATTATGCAATAAGAATTGTAAAACTGCATAAAGGTTAATACTTAATATGACCAAATTCATCTTGGTTTGAATCTCTGAATGATGATCAAGTCTTCTCTGATTATGTCTGCATCTTGGTGTAATTCTTGGATGTGACTTGTATGTAGAATATCTGGTGACAACTTAAAATTATCTTGATTTGGTCATGCAAATATTTTTAGCACCAAGATACTTCAACTGTACAATGGTTGGTATGAAACCATGCATGATGATCTATGGCCTTCTGCATAATCTCAGCATCTCTTGGCAAAATTTATTTGTCATTATTATCATTCTGGAAGCAAGAAACGCGTTGAATTGTTCTTTGTTTTTGAATCCTTTTTGTTCTTACCTCCTATTAAGGGTCAACCATGAACAAAGCCAGATGAAGACCTTATTAAATATTTAGTTGATCCAAAGGTGTTCATCATTGGACCAATTAAACAACTCTTTAACAACCCAGAAATTTGATTTCTTGGATAATGTGGAAATTTACTGTGAAATATTTCTATGAAAACAGTGAATATGATGCAGAGGGATATATTCCCTGTGAAAATCCAAAATTTTCTTTCAGAACAATCTTTTTCACTCCTTGTCTACTGACAGTGCAGATCATTTGGCAAAACCTGCCAGCTTGCTTATGGTAATGGCGCGAAGAGGCACAGGAAGATAAGCCTGAGTGCGAGCTGATATCTCCTGCGCGATGAACCTCATTGCCGGCCGCGATGCAGGATCTGTGCGAGCACAAGCGAGAGCAACCTTCACGATGAAGACCACCTCCTCGGCCAACTGGCCTGTCGGCGGTTCAAGCCTCTGATCCAACACATCCTTCAGCAGTATATCATTGCCTGAAGTTGCTGACAGCGATGGCAGAGACGAAATGAGTTCCCCTGGATGCTTTCCCATCATAACTTCCAGTGTTACAACTCCGAAGCTGTACACATCGCATTTCTCAGTCACCTTCATAGTGTATGCAAGCTCTGCAAGTATCAGAAATTTTTTTAGAAGCATGTCACACAAAACCTAGAGAATGTCCTTGCAGAAATTTACCTGGAGCCATGTATCCGTACGATCCTGCGACCGTGGTCCAATTCGACGATCCTGGGGTCAGCATCTTCGCAGTGCCGAAATCAGCAACCCGAGGCTCGAATTCCGATTCCAGCAGGATGTTGTTCACCGACAGGTCCCGGTGCACCACTGGTGGCGTGCAGTCATGGTGCAAATATGCCAGAGCGTGAGCCACGCCCTGAACCACCTTCACCCTTCGGATCCAGTCAAACTTCTTCCCCCCTTCATCGCCGTACAACACCTTCCCCAAGCTCCCCCTCTCGACATACTCGTACACCAGGTACATGACTCCGTTCCTGGAACAAAACCCGTGGAGCTTCACGATGTTGCGGTGCCTGACTTCGGTCAGGGTCCTGATCTCGTTCTCGAAGCTCTTCCGTGTGGCCTCTGGGATCTCGCCGGGATCTGACATGTGGTGCTTCTTCACGGCGACTACTTGGCCACTCGGTAGCTCAGCTTTGTAGACGTTCCCGAAACCTCCTTTGCCGATGCAGAACACTTCGTTGAAGTAGTCAGTAGCGTTAATGATGTCAATGAAGGTGAATTTCCCTTCTCTTTCCCATATCAGGGTCTCTGAGCTCTCTACATTGATGCTTTCCAGCACGGTAGGCTCTTCCTTTTTCTTCTTCCACAGAGAGATGATCGCAATGACCATGATTGCCAGTATCAGAACTCCGACAATGGGGAGGACAATGGCAAGGATGAGCTTGTTGTGATTCTTGTGTGAATCAGTAGGAGTGGTGACAATCAAGCATGATGGCAAACCTGAAACGTTACCACAGAGCCCAGGGTTTCCGATGAAGTCCTCCAACGCTGCATTCTCGAAAGCATGGCCTAAAGGAAGAGGACCAGTCAAGTTGTTGTATGAGAAATCGACTGTCTGCAGGCCGTGCAATTGAGAGAAGTCCTTCGGAATCGTGCCAGAGAGATCATTGTGTGACACATTGAGCTTCAACAACGATGAGAGCTTCACCAAGTTAGAAGGAATTTGCCCAGAAAGTGAATTGCTACTGAGATCCAATACAATCTGCAGAGTAGCCAGGTTGCCGAGTTGGTCAGGTATCACGCCTGACAATTGATTCTGGCCCAAATCAAGGAATAGTAGCCGATTCAGGTTGCCAATTTCTGTTGGTATTTTGCCAGTGAGCTTGTTTCCTGACAAATCGAGAGACTGTAACGATGTGATATCACCGATCTGTGCAGGAATTTGTCCTGATAAATTGAGATTACTGCTCAGATTCAGCTTGAACAACTGATTCAAATTCCCCAGCTCAGGTGGAATTGTGCTTGACAATAAATTAGACGCCAAGCTCAAATCTTGCAACTTCGACATGTTACCGAACTCCGCTGGAATTTCACCAGTGATTCTGTTTCCATCAATGTGCAAGAACTGAAGGCTCTTGCATTGCGCCCAATCTGACGACAGCGTCCCTGTCAGATGACTGCCAGTGAGATCCAAGTAGTTGAGTGCTGGATGACTCCCAAATGCTTCAGATATGTCACCGGTGAAATGATTCCCTTCTAATCGAACTCGAAACAGTTCAGTACAATTTCGCAAGCAATCTGGCAGAGGTCCAGAGAAGTTATTCTTGTTTACAGTTAAGTACTGAAGGTTGAAGCCTGCGCAGAGCTCAGGTGGCAGTTGGCCAGAAAAGCTATTGTTTGAAAAGCTTACGGTGACCAAGAGACCATGCTTGCCGAGATCTTGAGGGACGGTCCCCGTCAAATTGTTGGTGAAGACCTGAAGAACTCCAAGGTTTTCGAGCTGAGAAATGGTGCCTGGCAGCTCCCCTTCCAACTGGTTGGTGTTAACATCGAAAGATTTCAACGAAATCATGTCACCGATCTCTGCTGGAATCGTGCCAGTGAGGTTGTTGAAGAACAGGCTCAACTCTGTGAGGTTAGTGAGCTTCCCAATCTCAGCTGGGATCGGACCCGAAAACGAGTTGTTTGAGAAATCCAGTTCTACTAAATTGATCAGGTTTCCAATCTCAGGCGGAATTGGGCCTGAAAAGTTGTTGCTGAAGAGGTACAGGTAAGTCAACTCCGTCACCAGTCCAATCTCAGCTGGAATCTTTCCATAAAACAAGTTGCCTTGCACTTGAAAAGAAACTAATCTAGGCCAGTTCCTGAAGAAATCTCCTGGTATCTCACCGGACAACAAGTTGCTCGAGATCCCAAACTCTGACAATTTGGTCAGGTTCACGAAAGAGGGCGGCAAGCCACCAGTTAGAAGATTAAGCGACATCTCTATGTATGTGAGATTGGTGCATAGGCCAAGCTCAACTGGGATGCTAGAGTTCAGTTTAGCTAGCTTAATATCAATCCGTTCAAGATTTCGCAACTGGCCTAATGATGATGGAATCGACCCACCCAACGAATTGTTGTACAGTTCAAGAATCCTGAGGCTAGACATGGTTCCAAGTTCTGGAGGAATTCCCCCGGTGAAGTTGTTGTAACCGAGACGAAGATCTCTAAGCTTCGACAACTTCGTCAAGAACACTGGAATGCGTCCTTGGAACGAATTTGTAGACAGATTCAGATACTCAAGGTTTACTAAATTGGTCAACAGTTCAGGTATCGGGCCCGTTAGCGTGTTTTGGGACAAGTCGAGGTATGTTAAGTTTGTACAATTCAGAACAAATGATGGGAAATCGAGAGTGAGGGAGTTGAGGTAGAGGGAGAGATAGGTGACTGAAGGCAGAGGACTGAACTTCGAGTAGTCAGGATTTTCTAAGAAATTTGAGCCCAGATCGAAGTGCTGTACCTTTTGAAGCCTGCTGAGCTGGTACGGGATGGCGCCAACCAAGCTGTTGTTGTAGAGACGGAGATCGCGGATCTCTGAAAGGTCTCCGATTTCAGGGGGCAGGGTGTCATTAAAGCCATTGCTGCTGAGGTCGAGGGTGCCCAGTTTGGATGCAGATGAGATGTTTGCAGGAACGCGGCCTTGGAGGTTGTTGGTGCTGAGGTTGAGGAGGGCGAGGTTGGGCAGTAAGGAGAAGGGGAAGGCGTCGAGGGTGCCGTTGAGGTTGGCACTGGGGAGGACGAGTTGGGTGATGCTGCCGCCGCGGTCGCAGCCGATGCCGAACCATTTGCATGGGCTCTTGGTGGTGGTGGTGGTGGTCCATGAGGTGAGTGAGTCAGGTTGAGATAAGGAGTTTTTCCATTTGAGGAGGGCCTCAGCCTCTGTTTGTGCTGTGATTTGGTGGTGGGAGGTGAGGGAGAAGAAGAGGAAGAGACAGAGAAGAACTAGTTTCATGGTTTGCTGAACAAAAAAAAGATGGTTGGCTGATTCTTTGGTTTACATGGAGAATGGAGAGGGGTTGAGACTTGTGTATAGTTGAAGTGTGGATGAGAAAAGAGAGGGAGGAGGAGAAGCGGCAGACAAGTCAAAGGTCTTGGTCTTTGTTTGAGGAAGTGGGGGAATGTAGTGGCGCCCAGCTGGGAGCACACAAAAGGAGAGAAGCTTCCTTGGTGGTCGACTGGTGGACTTTGACAAAGTCAACTTTTTTGGTTTCCTCATTTTCTTTTTTATGATTTAAAATAGTTCATTAGCTAAGAAGAAAACGAATCTTTCACTAAAGTTATGAGTTAATCAACTTCTAGAAAGAAATGGCTTTAAAATTTATTTTATATTGTGTATGAAAACTGGAATCGCACGTTGAAACATTTATGTTATTCTATTCTATCGTGAATGATATTGATTTTTTTTTTCCCCACTTTGAAAAGTTGGTGGGTCTAAGAAACATGATGACTTTTCCCTTCATTTAGTGGGTCTGTTAGATTGTTGCTTTTATAGATTTCTTAGGAATCGAATCACTTTAATATTGTATTCCTTGCTTCACGAGGCAGCACCCAGACGCTATTTGTCTTGAGTAGAAAACTATGTTAGCCAAACATTTGGTGAAGTTTGAATGAGAAAATGTAGAGTAATTTAATGTGAAAAAGATGGGACAAGAGAAAGTTCACAATCAAATTGTGTTGCGACTTCTGGAGATTCAATACGTCAATCACTAATATTAGAGTTCCAATGCCGAGTCAATCACTAAATAATTATAGGACGAACACAAAATAAAGAGGAAAAAAAAAATGAAATTTAATGAGATTCGACAACTTGTCTACGTCCTCAGGTAGAGAGAAGAAGATCTTATTCAATCAATAGAGTTATAAGAGTTACAAATTGATCCGAAAATCTAACTGATCAAAACTGGTGCAAATAGTGAAGAATTCTCTCAAACAACTTACCTTAGAACTCTCTTCAATCGATCCAATTCAGGTTACAAAATATGAGTACAACCCCCAAATACACCACTGGAGAGTCCACGAACAAAAAGAACCAAAAGCTCTGGAATCGGATCAGAATCAGACTCAGAATCATCAGGCTGTCCGCATTAGTCGACTATTGTCTTTCATTAGTTGACTAATGAAATCATAAGTCGACTAACATCGCATATTAGTTGACTCCTGTAAATTCCAAGTTTCTGTTAGTCACCAGTCGACTCCATAAGTCGACTTATGTTTCCTGTAAGTCGACTACTCGGTATTTCCTTTTCCGTTGCGCAATCCAACTCCGGCACGCTTTCGCATTCGACATCATTGACTGCTGCTCTCTCTAGCTAACTCCAGCAGAGTTAAAAAACTCTATCAACAAGGTTTTAGAATCTTCTCCCTATAATTCTACACCTCGGTAAAGATTTCTCAAATCTGAGCCGAATACCAATAGATCATCATGTTGACTCAACCAGGCTGCACCAATATGGTTGTCTACGTAACCCCTACCCAGGGGATTAATTCACACGTAGTTCATCCAAACGAGCTTCAAAAAGCTCAATTATCAACTGAAATCAAATCTGCAGCAACGAACCCAACTAGCTGAGTCATCATCACGATCATTATGGAAAACAATGGTCTCAACTTGAGCTGATTAAGCTTTACCAACTTGTGATCCACGCTTCTTCACAACCCGCTTTTGTGGATTCTTCTTCGTTCTTCTAGCTGCAATCAAGTTAACAATTTTTTTTAACATGTTCAGCATCCAAACCGGCTACATGATCTTCACCCGGTGTCACATCTGATGAGATCCAAAATAATACTGAACTAATTGGAGAATACAGAGTAGTACCCGCTGCGATGCCTCCTTGGTCTTTATACTCTCCGCTTGCTGAGAGTTAGGCTTCCACATTGAAGCTCCATCAAACGTGACATACCTACTCAATACAAACTTCTTGTTTTTGTTGTCTCGCAACTTGTAGCCTTTCAAATTTCTTTTGATACCCAAAAACACAAATTCCTTTGCTCAAGGATCCAATTTACCTTCTTTCAAGCGAAAGTAGGCGGGCCATCCAAATATTCTCAACAAACTATAACCTTGAGCCGCTTCACCTGACTAAATTTTCAACAGAGTTTACCTCCTATCACAGATGATGATAACCTATTCATGAGATGGCTAGTATATATCAAAGCCTTAGCCCAAAATAACTTGTTTCATTATGCATTGGACAAAAAACACCGAACTTTTTCCAGCAAGGCACCGTTCATTCCTTAACCAACCCAATATGTTTTCTAACTGTGAAGTGCATATCAATACTATTGTTCTGACCAAATCGTAGGAACTGATCCCTCTTATACTCTCCAATATTATCAAATTGGAGCACTTTGATCTCCTTATCTGTCTGTTTCTCCATCAACTTCTTTCACTTTATGGAAAAAAAAAATCTAGGACTACAAATTTGTCTCATAAGGTATACCTAACAATGCTTAGAGAAATCATCAACAAAAGAGAAGAGACAAAATACCGATGACCTCTAAGTGATGCTTCTTGGTCGGTCCCCAAACGTCCATGTGAATCAAATCAAGAAGACCTTCTGCGCGGTAAAAAATGGTGCCAAATTACACCTTTGTCTCCTTGCCCTGAATACAATGCTTACATGACTCCAAATTGCAGGTCAATGCACCTTTCAATATTTCTTCCATTGCAATGCTTGCAAAAAATCCAAATCAACATGTCCCAGCTTCAAATGCCATAACCTGGAAGAATCTCCATCCAAAAGTTCTGAAGCCGACAACTTTTCAGTAACTACGTTACCTTTTAAGTCGTACAAGTTATTGCGTTGAATGTCCTTCAGAATAACCAATGAGCCACTGAACATTTTGAGAATGCCTTCTCTAAGAGTCTCTCTCAGCCCCTATGCCTCCAAAGCTTCAATTGAAATCATATTCTTCTTCAACTGAGGTATATACATCACATCTTTCAACTCTCTCACCATCCCATCTGACAAATTGGTGTGAACTGTACTTATCCCTTCCACATGGCATGTGTGACCATCACCGAATAACACCAAGCCTCCATCTAGTTTTCAAAACTAGCAAATCACTCCCTTTCGGGACAAGCATGATAAGTAGCATCCTTATTCAAAAACTACTCAGATTCCTCTATAGCAAACAATAGAGGTGGCAGAAAGTGAAAATCAGATGAGTCAGAATCATTATCATCTGTCATTGCGACATTAGCCTCTGATTTTGACTCTTTTTTCTTATTCTTGAGCCTTGGACAATCAATATTCCAGTGTCCTTTCTCTTTGTAGAAAGCATACTGATTCTTTCCCAATTGACGATTACCAGCTTTACCAATATCTGTCTTGCTCTTCTAATGATTGAAACCAATTCTCTTGCAGCCAACACCTCTGCTGATGTGCTAATGGAAGACTCTTTATCTTTCTTCCTCAACTCGTGATTCACAATAACAGTTGATACCTCATCATATTGAAAATCACCTAGAGGGGGTGAATAAGTGATGTACTAATCAAATGCAAAAATTTAAAACTTTAACTAATAAGACTCAACACACAAATGATAATCAAGAAGTGAAGCTGAATTTTCAGTGAAGGACTTTAGAACTTCTCCTTAAGATTTCTCATGGGGGTGTTTGGTTTGAAGGAAGTGGGCGGAAGTAAGGAAATGGGGAAGTATAATTGATCACTTCCCTATCTATCCAAACACCGGAAAAGGAAAATAAGAAAACCCCTTTTGCTTTTCTATTCTCTCTTTTACACAACCATTTCCTCACTTCCAGAGTGCTACAGTTAATTTTGTGGTCATGTAAATCTCATTTGTAATAAGTTATAGCGCAAAACAGTTAATTTTTTGATCATGTAAATTTCACTTACATTTTAATTACAGTCCATTTTTTATTTTTCTTAATTAAATTTTATTTTAATATTATTTTGCGGTCAACTTAGTGGTCAACTTTTCCACTTCCACTTCCACATTACTATCCAAACACCGGAAAAGACATAACATTTTTCAAACTACACTTCCCAATAACATCCAAACACCGAAAAACTTACTAACCAATTCCCAAGTTCCAAAGGGAACTATTATCACTTCCTCACTTCCTTACTTCCTCACTTCCACCCTTAACCAAACAAGCCCTATTGAGGTGCCTAATTGCTTTCTTGGATCAAACAAGTGCTAGCACATAAACAATATCAAGCATATAGTAATGAGCAATTATAATCAAGCAAGATATAAAAAAGAATGAGTTAAGTTGCGTTGAGAGAGATATGAGCAAACATAAATATGGGAGATTTTTCTCGAGGTTTGAGTCGCTTGCTCTACGTTCCCACCTTCATCGCAATGAAGAATTTTTGCTATCTCTACTAAGAAAACAATAATGGATCTACACATGACCCAGAGCCTCAACTCCAACCTCCAATCCTCTATCCAAGAGGAGAGCTCAAAGCAAATGATCATTTACCCAAGAGGAAACACAAAGCAAATGAAAATTATAACACTTGGTGATCACAAAGATCACAAACTAAAAATTTTCTCAAACAAGAATCCTATATGATGATATAGAGATGATAGTTCAAGCTTAAGCGAGAAAACTAGAATTTAGAATTGAAGCTCTTGAGAAAATAATTGGAAAACTTCTCTGAAGGTATATGAATTTGTAACACAAAAACTAATCTCTACCAAAAACTTATTTTTTTATTTTTCAAAAAAACTTTTTTAAAAACTTAAACTTGAACATGTACTTGAAAAATCTTGGTTTAACACTCTCTACAATGAGTCCTATTTATAGGGAATAGGATGAGACCATTAGAGGCTAAACATTGTCATTAAGAACATGTTTAAACCAAATAAAGTAAATACTAGCTGTATGGAAATAAAACAAATTACAAAAATTCAAAAATTAACTGTTTGAGAATATCTACTACTTTGGCAACAGAGCGGTCGACTAGTAATGGCTTTGAGAAAAGAGCGTTTGCACTCGGCTGACCACCCGATCGATCAGCCAGAACAAGGGTCTGAGCTCAGTCTGATCTCATCTCGATCGACTGACCAGGCCCTTGCCAAATAGGGCTAGACTAGCGGTCGACAGCTCAGTCGACTGAGCCCAGAGCTGAGTGCTCTATGCGCACTATGAAAGCATGGTCGACCGATGGAGCATTTTGCTCTGTAGGGCGATGGACTGGCCACAACCCAAAAACTCTATTTATTTTTTTGTGTTTTAAAACCTTTTAAAATTCAAATAACTTTCTATAAATTACACAAAAATAAGTTTATATTAATACATTTGAGCACAAATATGTGGGATTAAAAATCAATATATATTATAAACATATGAACTTGTTTTTGAGATATCACAACTAGTTTGAAATAAAAACTTGATTTTCTAAAATGATAAACACAAACCGGTTAAATCGAAACAGGTTAAACTAAAAGTTTTGGGTTTTGATCTTGAAAAATAATATCAAACTTTGATGTTTGTGTTTATTGTTGGCCCAAATACCCATCATTTTAATTTTAATAATGATTAACTTATGTAGTTATAATACTAATGATCTTGCATGTTTAAGTTTCATAGTTTAATCAAGATCATGAGCAATTGTGTAGCTTCGTCAATAGACTCAAAATCGAGAATTGAAGCTATCTAGTATTGATTAAAGAGACCGAGCATAATGAACATATCAGATACTCAAAAATAAGTGTGAATCAAGTCGAGAAGAAAGAAGACCAAGCTTGTTGAAGTCAATTCAAGATGAAAAAGACTTTAATTAAATATGTTTGTAAGCATTTGTAAGCAAGTTTAGATTATTGTAAAGAGTAGTTTAGATTTGATTACTCAAGCTTACACATACAAATTTTTTTAGAATTTGTTTAATGAGTGTAGGCTGTCTAAAAATCACTAAAGACAAGTCATCAAAAAACAGAATCCAAACTCCAGACGCAAGACTAATCATCCGACCAGCGCAGCACCAAGACAAGAGGGTTGAAACCCGCGTCTCAACATCACTGCAAGGACCAAGACACGGAGCGTGAAAGCCGCGTCTCAGCATTATTGCAGTACCAACGCAGAGTCTAAAACCCGCGTCTCACGTGAAGCTTGACACAGAATTGGAAGCTTGCGTTTCTCAAGCATCACCTCAATGGCAAAACGCGAGGCCCAAAGCTCGCGTCTCGGTTATAACTGCCCTCATTACTGGGTCAATTACTGCCCACGTAATGAGGGAGTTAATCCCCATTATGGAGTGTTTTTAGGGGACATTTTTATCCCCTGAAGCTTCTATAAATAGCCCAGTTTGCTATGGAAGAGGGGTAAAAAAAATCTGGTCAGAAGAACTTCGGTTGTAAGCCGTAGAAAGACCAAGATCTTCAGCTAAAAGAAGGAGAGAGTTCAACTCTTCTAACAGCTTGCTGCATACAAGTTTATTTTTACCTACAATCTCTTTGAGATTCTTGTTGGATAGAAACTGTGTTACTTCGTCCACCATCCAAAAAGAGGATTCCCAAGAGATCCTGACGTTCACCCGGTCAATGAAAAATAAGATTCACTTTCCATCGCCACATCAAAAACCCTGCATTAAACAAAGGGGAGATTTGAGCTTGAATATCTCCCATCTCTTATAAAGGATTATTGATCCATTATAATTTTTTTACTATCAAATAAAGAATTTACCCCTCGATCTTCAATTTTTCCTCACCAAATAAGATGCGACTCTGCTGGGGACTTCTTTCTCTACCGATGAGCAAGTCGTGGCGCAAGGTGACGTCACCTACATGAGAAAAATGGTCGAATCACTCAATGTCGAGTTCGACCAGGCGAAGTATGAAGAGTTCCTCTCTTCCGGCTTCAAGAGCCCTGGAGCGCGGCAGTACCGCAAGGTCTCCTCGGGGACCCGCTCTCCAGTTCACTCTGAGATCCCTTCAAAAACGACTGACAAGAAGAGTGCCATGCTAATCATATCACACGTAATACCCGCGTCAACGTCTCCCATGAGACCCGCGAGGTTAGCGTTGCTGATATTCAACCCGTTCATGCCCGTCCTCTTCCTTAGTTCCAGGTCACGGGGGTTCCCATCAACCCGTATGGCGTAATCGGAATGCTGAGCGATGACAGAGACGACGTGCACGTCAACTACAAGTGCGAGAAGCTGGAACAATTACCTATCCAGCAGATACAAAACGCGAGGCTCAAGCCCGTGTCTCTCCTAAACCACGTCAGACGCGTAAAGTCTGCGTTTGGAGACCTAAACGCGAAGCCCACCAGGCCTGCGTTTCTAAAGCTCTACTTCCCAAATGCAACATTCAGCAGCGCGAGGTCCGTGCCTCTTCTCAGAGGTACAAGGACCGCGTCTCCCTAATCAGACGCGAAATTGAAAAAATTCGAGTATCTCAACCGTCGCTAGCTAAACGCGACAACCAGCAACGAAGGTCCGCATCCCTTCTCAGTAGAGACGCGAGACCTGCGTTCTCGAGCTGAAATGCGAGAGCCGCGTCTGTCTTATAGGACGTGAGCTCCGCGTCTCAGAACCCTACGTCTCAGCTTCGTGACGCAAGGATAGCTCTCAGAAGCTGAAAAGCCCTTGGCAACCTGAGGCTGACCTCTTTGGTCCTCCTCCGACAGATCTAAGAGATTATTTGACTAAGAAAAGGAGTGCTAATCAGATCACTCCGTCTTATTACTGTGAACGGCTCATCACGGCAATGCTCTCTGAATGCCACTGCAGCTTACATACAAGCAAACAATCAGTGTTCAGATGATTGACCTCAACCTCCCGATCAGCCAAGAAGCGTCGCTCTCACAGAAAGGGAGCCTTCTCTGACATGGAATACCCTGAAGTCACTGCAAACATGGTAAGTAGAAGTAGGAAAAAACACCCGGTAGTCAGCTCCAATGAGTCTAACACGGAACCAGAAGGAGTGTATTGGCATACTCGCACTCGGACTGGTGCGGTCGCCCGATCAACTATAGTGCCCTAGCTCGGGGCATTGAAGCAAATGAATCATTTCCGCCGTTGCAGAATCGCAGGCTTCGAACTCTTCCATAGAAGGAAGCCTTCGCATACATGACAAATACTTCTGAGGAGACGGCCAGGCGCTTTGAACAACAAGCCCAAGTCCAGAGGGAACAATTCGATATGATTCGTACTCAACAAGAATCCATCGATTCCCTCAAGCAGATGCTTGCACAATTGCTTGAAGACAAGAGGAAGTCAACCGACAAAACTTCTTTTAAGAAGTCTAAAGGCAAACGGAAAGAAGGAGAAAGCTCATCTTTCGTACATATCGGAGGAGGAGGAACGATCTAATTCCGAGTCGTCTAAATTCTCGTCTAAAGAGGGAGGCAACCTGGAGAATGGGGGTATTCATTCTAAAAGAATGAGTCAATTGGAGCAGTGTTTGGAAGCCCTTACCAACCGGAAAGGCCTCCAAAAAGCACGAGTGGTCCCGCTAAATCCGGCTGAGTGGGATCTTGTCCCATACCCTCCTAAGTTCAAAACTCCAACCCTACAGGCTTTCGACGGCAAAGGTGTTGGCCCAAGGTTACAATCACCCTTGTTTAGTGTGTTTTGATGATTACAAAACATATTAGTTATTTGTACTAATATTGTTTATTATTTAAGTGTGTTTCAGGGTTCTAACTCTACTAAAAGGTTTACACCCTAAAAGAAAGTGTTTTGGACTCAAGTCAACTCAAAGTGGGCTCAAGACTCAAGTGTTGAAGACCTTGATGGTGAAAAGCCCCCTTAAAGAGCTTGTAGTACTTAGAACCAATGTAAGAATTAGAATGTTAAAGTTTGAGTGTTGGATATTGGCTCTAGGATACACACACACACAATTTGGTTTTGTTAAAATGTGAGTCTTGTATTTGAGTTTTCATGTTTTAAATTGGGCTTCATGGCTTAAATATATATTTACAAAAATAAATACCATGTTTAGATCTTGTTTATATACCCCTACTAGCATATTACTTAAGTTTCCTTAAAGTCAAAAATTATTTTGCAAAATTTTTCAAGTCAAAAATACACTGTTTTTCCTGTTTCAGGCTGACCGGCCGACCGGCCCAGTCGACCGGCCTTTGTGCCTGGGCGTGCACGTCTGTGCACGTCCTACGGTCGACCGGGCGGTCGACCGTCTGAGAGCAGGATTGCTCTCGAGTTTTCTGGGTCGACCGTCCGGTCGACCGCTAGAGGAAGACTGAGAGCAGGTTTGTTCTCGGGTTTTCTGGGTCGACCGGCCGGTCGACCGCCAGAAGACCCGAGCCAACGGCTCTTTGACCAGCTGAGCTGGCGGTCGACTGGCCCGGTCGACCGCCAAGCCTGCTGCTGCCCAACGGCTCTTTCCTCTTTTGTGCAATTCTGAAATCTGTTTTTTGATCTGTTTTTTGGCAGACTTTTACAGGATTTTTCAGTTCTTTTTCAGAGCAAATAAGCTCTAAATAAATTGTTTTAAACCTATTTTTCTCCCTATAAATAGAGGAGAAGACTCTCTTGCAAAATACGAAGAAAAATCCTTAAGTTTTCAAAGTTTTCAAAAGAGAAAAGAAAAGTGTTTAAGCTCTCCATTTCCAATTCTTTCTTGAGCTAGTTTTCAGTTGTGTTCCCTTGCAAAAATCATCTCTACAACTGAGTTTTTCTCACTACACTTCATAGAGCCAAAAATCCTTTACTCATTCTATAGGAAGTTGTAAAAGAGTGAGAGTTTGTAAAAGAGTTTGGTGATCTTGTTTGTGATCACCTTGGTGACTTGTAATCTTTTTCTTCTTGTGGAGACACCTCTTCGGTAGAGGTTATTGTAAGTTGGAGAGCTCGGTGCTCGGGTCTTCAGTAGACCATTGTAAGGCGTCCTCGGTGGATAGTGGAAACCCTTCACGGAGGTGAAGGCGGGGAGTAGAGCGGTGGCTCGAACCTCGAAACAAACATCTTGTGTTTGCGAATTCCTTGTGTCCATTCTTGCTTTAAATTTCTATTGCACTATATTGCTTTCTATTACTTGCTTGTGATCTTGTTTCTTTCCTTGTGCTATTACTTCAAGCTTGTGATACTTGTGATATATTGTGTGCATCTCACTATTCATCCATCATACTTTACCTTGATCGATCATATCTCATACAACAAGGTTGCATTACGCACCTCTAACCCATTCAAGGGGAATTGGGAGGAAGGAGTTCAGAACCTCTCACGGGTATTCAGCTCTTAGTCTTGTTTTGAGAGATCGTTGCATCATTCATCATACTTAGTTTTTAAAAAGAATTATTAGATTAGCAATTACACCTATTCACCCCCCCTCTAGGTGTTTTTCAATTGGTATCAGAGCATGGTTACTAGGCTCTTGGCTTAACAACCCTACAAAGATCCTAATATTGCTAATCATTTCATTCATTCACACTTAGTAAAGATGGCCGATGGTATTAAGACACCCCCTAAGTTTGATGGACTTAACTTTCCCATATGGAAGGTTAAGATGACCGTTTTCTTGCAATCTCTAGGTAGTCGAGTTGCAAAGGCTGTGAGCAAACCTTTTAGTACACCCCCCGGTGATGAATCCACTTGGTCCGAAATAGAGACCAAAGAATTTGATGCCAATGCTAGGGCTCACTATGCACTACTTCAAGCCCTTAATGATGATGACATAGCTAGAGTTATTCATTGCAAGTCCGCATATGAAATTTGGACACACTTGCTAGTTACACATGAAGGGACCTCACAAGTGAAGAGGGCTAAGATTGACCTTCTTCGGTCCCAATATGAGAATTTTTGCATGCAAGAAAATGAAACCATAGATGATATGGTTACAAGATTTACAAAGATTACTAATGGACTTTCTTCTCTAGGTGATGCTATTGATAACGATCAAAGAGTAAGAAAGATCATCCGGGCTCTTCCTCCTTCATGGGAAGTAAAAGCAACAACCTTGAAGGAACTCAATGACAAGGAGGAGATGGAGCTAATTGGTCTCATTGGGAACCTCAAAACCCATGAGATGGAGAGGAAAGTGAGGGAGGACATGGCTTCTTCCAAGAAGAAGACTATAGCCTTCAAAAGTCAATCCACACACTTCGACGAAGACGATGAAGAAGAAGATGACGAAGAGCTCTCACTTCTTGTGAAGAACGTCCGGAAGATGTACAACAAGGCTAAATTTTAAGGAAGGAAGAGATGGCAAGGAGGCAAAGAAGAAAGAAAGATCATTTGCTTTAATTGCCAAAGACCGGGACACATAGTGGCGGAGTGTCTGGATAAAGTGAAGCCCTCCACCTCAAAGAAGCCTCACAAGAAGAAGGCAATAGAAGCTACATGGGATTCCGAGAGCGAATCCGAGGAGGAGATTGATACCGCCAACATGTGCTTCATGGCTAATGAAAGCACAAGCAAGGTAACCCCTTCCACTTCTCCTAATGATGAACTTTCCATGGATGAGTTAGGAGAAGCTTTTGTAGAATTATCACATAACTATGATTTTCTTAAGAAAAAGTTTTTAAAAATGAAAAAGGAAAATGATTCTCTTAATCAACAAGTTTTTACTCTTTCTAAAGAAAAAGAAGAATTACTTTCCACTCTTGTTTCCACCCAAAAAGATTTTGACAAGTATAAGATTTCTTGTAAAGGCAAGTCTCCACTAGTTGATTCTAATGAGATTACCATGCTTAAAGAAAGAATAGACTCATTAGGAATTGTTTTAAAAAATTGTGAGTTTAATAAGAAGAAGATTGAGGCTATGTTTCCTAAGAAACAAGCCCCAAAGAAAAATGCTTATCATGCTCATGCTCATGTTCATACCACACAACCTATACATCATAGCAAACCCCTAAAACATGCTGACACTTCACGCTCACATCATGCATTCATGTATAGTAAAGTGTATTCATGTTCCTATTGTGGCCGTAAAGGGCACTTAGCTAATTTTTGCTATGATAGACTAAGTGCATCTTATCATAATGTTTGGGTTCGCAACACTAACTTCCAAGGACCCAAGAAAATTTGGGTACCAAAGTCAACTATTTTGCTAAATGATGTAGGTACCATCCAAGGCCCAACGACGTAGAGGATTGTGGTATCTTGATAGTGGTTGCTCAAGGCACATGACTTGGGACATCAACAACTTTGCAACCCTATCAAGATACCATGAAGGTGGCACCGTCACCTTCGGAGATGATGCCAAGGGTAAAATCATCGGTATTGGTAATGTAAAACTCAGCACATCCCTTTAATTGAGAATGTTGTTTTAGTTGATGGCCTCAAGCATAACCTCTTGAGTATTAGTCAACTTTGTGATAAAGGTTTTGATGTTGTTTTTGATCATATAGCTTGTAAAGTAATTGATAGAATTTCTAATACTTGTGTGTTTTCCGGTTTTCGTGAAAGTAATGTTTATATGATAGATATGTCTAATATGTCTTGTAATATTACTTGTTTAAAAGCCCTCGATGACGACTCTTGGTTGTGGCATAGAAGATTAGGCCATATTTCATTTGACCACATATCTAGGTTAAACACAAAGGAAATGGTGAAAGGTATTCCTTGTTTGAGTTTTGAAAAGGACCGAGTTTGTGACGCATGTCAATTTAGGAAACAAACTAAGTCTTCTTTCAAGTCGATTAAGGATATCATGACATCACGTCCTTTAGAGTTAATCCATATGGATCTATTTGGCCCTACACAAACCAAAAGTCTAAGTGGGAATAGATTTGCATTTGTTTTGGTTGATGATTTTTCACGATTTACTTGGGTTTTCTTTCTTGAACACAAAAATCAAGCACTTTCATATTTCCAAACTTTTAAGAAAAGAGTTGAAAAAGAAAAGGATGTTTCAATTTTAAGAATAAGAAGTGATAGAGGAGGTGAATTCATTAACCTACCCTTTACCACTTTTTGTGAAGAACATGGAATTAAGCATGAACTTTCTTGTCCTAGAACTCCACAACAAAATGGAGTAGTTGAAAGGAAAAATCGAACTTTACAAGAGATGGCTAGGACAATACTAAGTGAATATGGTCTACCACATTATTTGTGGGTCGAGGCCGTAAATACATCATGCTATATATCAAATCGTGTTTTCTTGTGTAAAAATACTTCAAAGACTTCTTTTGAAATGTACTTTTCTAGAAAATCAAATGTTTCATATTTTAAAGTTTTTGGATGCAAATGTTTTGTTTTAAATACAAAAGATAATTTAGGAAAATTTGATGCTAAAGCTTATGAGGCAATTTTTGTTGGGTATTCTAATACAAGTAAGGCTTATAGAATCTTCAATAAATCATCTTTGACTATTGAGGAATCTATACATGTTAAGTTTGAAGAATCTAACTTGTTTGTTAAGAATGTTGTAGAAATAGATGCTTTGGATGAAGGCTTGGAGAAAGTGACCTTGGAGGATACTACTACTACTATGGGAGACAAGCCAAAGGATGATGAAGGAAGTGAAGCTAAAGTAGAAGAGGCTCAAGGAAATGAAAATCAAATAAATGAAGTGGAGCCTACTCAATAACTTCCAAAGGGTTAGAGATACAATCCTCATCATCCCAAGGACTTCGTCATAGGTGAAGTATCAAAAGGGGTAACCACTCGCTCTAAACTTCATGATTATTGTGGACATTATGCATTTATTTCTCATGTTGAACCCAAGAACGTCCTCGAAGCCGAGGCCGATTCATATTGGTTGCTAGCCATGCAAGAGGAACTCAATCAATTTGAGCGCAACCAAGTTTGGCACCTTGTTCCTAGGCCCCACGATAGACCAACAATTGGTACTAAGTGGATCTTTAAGAACAAGTTGGATGAATCGGGTAACGTTGTTAGGAATAAAGCTAGGTTAGTTGCCCAAGGTTACACTCAAATCGAAGGAATCGATTTTGAAGAAACCTTTGCACCCGTAGCACGGCTTGAAGCCATACGGATAACACTAGCATTTGCCTCATATAAAGATTTTAAATTGTTTCAAATGGATGTTAAAAGTGCTTTTCTAAATGGTTTTATTGAAGAGGAAGTGTATGTTGAACAACCCCCCGGGTTTGTTGATCCTACACATCCGGATTTTGTATTTAAATTAGATAAAGCTCTTTATAGTTTAAAACAAGCCCCTAGGGCTTGGTATGAAAGACTTTCTTCATTTTTGATTTCAAATGGTTTTAAGAAAGGTAAAATTGACACAACTTTGTTTACAAAACATGTAGAAAAAGATATTCTTATTGTGCAAATTTATGTTGATGACATTATTTTTGGTTCTACTAATGAATCTCTTTACCAAGTTTTTGAATCATGCATGAAGGATGAATTTGAAATGTCTATGATGGGGGAGCTCAACTATTTCCTTGGACTCCAAATCAAGCAAAGGACGGATGAGATCTTCATCAATCAAGCCAAGTACACAAAGGAACTCATCAAAAGGTTCGGGCTTGAAGGATCTAAAGTAAGCAAAACTCCCATGGCAACAACTATTAAGCTTGACAAGGATGAACAAGGTAAAAGTGTAGACATTAAAGTTTATCGTAGCATGATAGGTAGTTTATTGTATTTGACGGCTAGTAGGCCGGATATCATGTTTTCCGTTTGTCTTTGTGCTCGTTTTCAATCATGTCCTAAGGAGTCTCATTTAGTAGCGGTAAAACGCATAATTAAATACCTTAAGGGCACTATTGAAATGGGTTTGTGGTATCCGAAAACCGGACTATTTGATATGAAGAGTTTTTCGGATGCCGACTATGCGGGTTGTAGGGTAGATAGGAAGAGCACAAGTGGAACATGTCAATTCTTAGGTAATTGTCTTGTATCTTGGTCTTCCAAAAAGCAAAATTCGGTAGCCCTTTCAACCGCCGAGGCGGAGTATGTTGCGGCCGGAGCTTGTTGTGCACAAGTTCTTTGGATGAAACATACTCTCCTTGACTATGATTTACACTTTGATCATGTTAAAATATTTTGTGATAATACTAGTACTATTCACATGACAAAGAATGCAAATCAACATAGTAAAACCAAACACATTGACATTAGGTATCACTTTCTTAGAGATCATTATGAGAAAGGTGATATTGATAATGATTATGTTTCTACTGATTTTCAACTTGCCGATATTTTTACTAAACCTCTAGATTATGCTAGATTTTCATTTATTTGTGGTGAGTTGAATGTTTGCATTATGGATTCTTAAAAAAAAAATTCTTTTATTTTGTTTGTTTAACCCTTTTTGATGTATGACAAAAAGGGGGAGAAAAAGTATGAGTTTGTTTGTTGTTTGTTTATTTTGATGCATTTGAGTTTTGTAAGATCACCTAGAGGGGGGGTGAATAGGTGATGGCTAATCTAATGGTCACTTATGAACAAATAATGCGGAATTAAAACTAAGTTGACCAAATTAAAACTTCTTTTAATTAAACACTTATGTATAACACAAGAGTGTTGCCGAATTCCCCTTGCGAGGCTCTGGACAAACTCCTCTAGATTCCCCTTGAATGGGTTGAGGTGCCGCGTTGGCTCTCTTGGTTGAATACTAGTGTTAACAACAATCCCAAGCAAGTATGTATATCAATTATGAGCACAAGGGAATATATCATGCATATATAAGATGAACACAATAAATTGAATGCAAGATATAAAATAGAGACAAAAAGAGAAAGAGAGCAAGAGTGAGCAATCGCAAACACAAAGGGTTTGTTTCGAGGTTCGAGCACACTTGCTCTACATCCCCGCCTTCGACACACGAAGGATTTCCACTATGTAAGATCCCACCGGATCTCTCCTCGGTGCCGCAACACCTACAAGCCCTCGGACTCTCTAGTCCCTTACACACCACAAGCCCACCGGCTCGTCGAGGCCGCACCTCAAGCTACAAGTCCTCACTAGGACCCAACAACACCAAGTCCTCACTAGGACCCTCAATCAAACCGCGAACACAACTGTCCGCCTTCTCAAAGAACAAGAAATGATCTCTTGGTGATCTAAACACTTGATCACCAATTACAAACTCTCACTACAACTCTCCTATAGGATGAATAGCTCAATGGATGCTCAAGTGTAGTGTGAGAAATCAAGGAAAGAACTTTTGATGGAAAACTCAAGAAATCACAATAAACACTCTCTTGATAAAATCCCTTTTGATAGGAAATATTGGCACTCTATTTTGTGAAGAAAACTTCTGAAATCACTTGGAAAAACTGGCTCAAGAAGTCCTCAAAATCTTAGCTTCAAACAATGACAAAACCCCCTTTTATAGATGCCAGAAAAATCTGACCGTTGGGCTCTGTCAGAGCTACCGGTCGACCGGTCCGGTTGACCGGCAACGGTCAAAAATGTGACCGTTGCAGCCTCCGGTCGACCGGCCCGGTCGACCGCGCAACTGGAGAAGAGAGTTAACTCTCTGTCGGTCGACCGGCCCGGTCGACCGATAATTCCCGAGAGCAAAGCTCTCTGAAGCGGTCGACCGGCCCGGTCGACCGTTCTCTAGTGCACACTGGCGTGCACGTCGTGCACGTCCGGTCGACCGACCCGGTCGACCGGCCTCTGTCAGTTCTGAAAAATCAGAACTGGCAGAACCAGAAAATAGGGATTAAGGATTGGTGTTTTGGCTTAATAAAATCCCAGAAACTCACAGTAAATCCAGAAAAATAGTTTCAATCAAAATAAAAACTGTTTTTCTAAAAATATGTTTTTCTAAAACTTATTTTTCCATAACTTCACAAAATACAAAAACAAGATATTTTGAACTTATAAAGCAAAGTGTGTATGGATATGATCCACCACACAATCAAGATGAAATATCTAGTTTTTGACATAAATCACTAAACTTGTTTTGGTTAAAGGATATGTATATAAGAAATTACCAAAACCCAAAGTAGATATTTTGTCATAAGGAAAATCTCATCAAATACAAAAACAAGATATACTTTTAAAGCATAGTGTGTATGGATATGATCCACTACACAAATAAGATGAATATCTAGTTTTTGACATAAGGCTCTAAACATGGTTTTGGATGTAAGATATGCATACATGAATACCAAAAACCAAATTGTATTTTATCACAAATAAAAATCTTTTCTTAACTAGGAAAATCTTTTATGAAAATCATTCTATCAAGAGTTCTATCAAGAGTGTGTGTGTGATATAGACTTGAGCAATCCACCAACTATTTATCCTTTACATTTTAACTAAAACAAAAACAAAATCTTATAAAAACAAACCTAGACTCAAGTCTTCATCTTCTTGAAGTCTTCACTTGAAGTCTTCTCATCTTCTTGACTTGGTCCACATGCAATCTACCGAGCTCATCTCTAGATGTGATCTTGATGCATAGGCTCGTGAATCAACCGGTGCTAGCTTCCAACTTGACTTTAAATCCTTTGTTGAAGCTCCACACCTACTAAGATCTTGATAAGGAATCTGTCACTAATTAAACACAAGATCATTAGTAATCATAACTTCATGAGTTGATCATCATCAAAACTAGGGTGATAGGCCTTTGGGCCAACAATCTCCCCTTTTTGATGATGATAAAACTCATGACGTTATATATGCATGGATTAAAGTAAAGCTTCAAAGAAGCTCCCCTTAACTCATGCATACAAAATAAATAATAAATATGATCATGAAGTACATGAATATGGATGCAAATATGGAGATGCAACAAGCATAAATCAAAATCTTTTTACTCCTATTTGCATAAATCAAAACACATATGCATAAATACAAATCTTAATTCCCCTTAAGTAAGAAGGACAAATACTTCTCCCCCTTAAGCAAGGAAATCATGCATATATATCAAAACAAAAACACCAATACTTCTCCCCCTTTTTGTCAATCATCAACAAAGGGTTCAAAGTAAAATCAAATCAACAAATTTTCTCCCCCTTTATGTCAAAAATAAAGAAGTCAAGGAGGGGCGATACAAATCAAAAATTTTGAATTTTTCTCATCAAAACAAAATCATTAATTCTATTTTATCAAAACAAATTTTGAATTTTCTCTTTGATATCAAATAAAAAATATTGATACCATTTTAAAATCTAATGCATAAGCTTGAAAAATAAGATTTGAATTAAGCTTAGCATTAACAACACATGAAGAATTCGAACTAGTTAAATGAGAGTGTTTAACAACTAGTACGAAATCCTTCTATCAAGGAATAAATCTAAGGATTTTCATGAAATAGCAATGAAACACAAAACACTCAAACACTCTAATCTATAAAGTCCAAATAGTTTCAAAAGAAGTGAGTGTACTAATGTTATGTGAAACATGGCATCATGAAAATGGCAATAAGGTACAATATTCCTTAGAAAATCATAAACATCAAAATCATCTCACATTTTTTTATTAAATCATTGAAAACAAAATCTATATGTCAAGATATATGTATGTTTTGACAATACATGAAATATACATACATATCTCTTAAACTCAAGTGAGTCTATATGAATGGATTTGCATTGAAGGCAAAAGACTCAAGAGTTATACATGTATATTTTAAGGTTTGACAAAATACACATATACATGAAATAAAAGGCACATGATCATAAATCAAATCCAAAAGGTGAACATAAGTTTAAATATGTATGAATCATCAAAACTAAGCAATACAAGTACATTTCAAGGGTTCAAATAAGCATTTAAGCACACTTACTAATAGATCTTTTTGAGGCCCATGATATGTTCAAGTATAAATCCTAGTGTTGACAAAAACTAACATATAAACTAATATTCAAATCATGAAGCATTAAATTTTAAGAAAAATTGAATCATGTGACAATCTCAAAAACTATTTGAAGAATACATAACTAGTATAAATTGTTTTTGAAAACTAGTTAAAGATCCTTCAAATATGTCAAATCATATGTTTTTCATGAATGAGACTAAGTACATAAAAAATCCAAGCACTCATAGTCCATAAAGCTCATAAATATATTTTTGAATAAAAGATGAGTGTTCAAAGGTTATGTAAATAGTATTTTCATGAAAGTTGTCATTGAAGCTCAAATCACATAGAAATCATTGTTATCAAATCAACACAAAATCATTTTTATTAAAAAAAACTACAATCTTCATGGTATATGTATGAATTATACAAATCTAACAATACACATACATATCCCAAAATTGTAAAAGAGTCTATCAAATATTTGCATGAAAGCTAGAGACTCACGGGTATACATGTATATTTATTAGATTTGAATTAAACACACATATACATGAGGTAAGATCAAAGATAGGCATAACAAGTATAAATGACCGAATCATCAAAACTAGCCTATACACATGCATATAGTGGATACAAATGAGCATGAAGTTCAAATATATATGAGTCAATTGTAGTTCACTATTCATATATGTATAAATGCAAGTTTTGACACATTCTACATTTAAGCATGTAAATGCCACAAGAAGCACCAAAAAAAATATGAACATGCTATATGATACATTAAATTAAAAGGCATGTACATAAATGAAATAGGAGTTTAGAAATTGTTACCAACTTCAAAGCTCCTAGCATGGTGGTTGACCCACCAAAATTCCTTGATAGCGGTGCTCCAAGTATGTGTCATTTTAGTTCAATTGCACCCACCATCAAGGCACCAAATCTCTCACGTTTTGTGAGAGCCCTCACTTACATCAAAATCAAAGGGTGGAGGTTTTGGTACCCATATTTTCTTGGGTCCTATGGGGTTAGCTTTGTAAGGAACCCAAGCATTTTTATTTTTATCAAAAATAAGAACATTTAACCTTCATAACAAAATTTTCTTAGATGGCCTTTGCGGCCACAATGTGTACATGTGTACACCTTAGCATACTTATGAGTGGGAGTGTGAGCATGATGTGCATCATAAGCATGGTCATGATGATGATGTGCATGAGTATGAGGAACTTGTTTCTTTTGAAACAAGGATTCCAATCTAGTATGATTGAATGCACATGAGCTCAAATTAGAGCTCAAATTATCAATTTTATTTTTCAAATTTTCAATCTCATTAGTGGTGGTATGTAAAGCATGATGAGATGAAGAGACAATTTTCTTTTTCTTTTGTGAAACAAAATCTTTTTCTTTTTCACAAATTTTTCTTTTCAAAGATTTATTTTCTTGAAAAACAACTTCCTTTTGTTTTTCCACCAAATCAATCTTATTTTTCAAAATCATATTTCCTTCACATAAAATATTCAATTTAGACATTAAGGAAATATTCTCTTTTTTCAAATCCTCATTTTCTTTTTCTAAACATGCAAGTTTATTTCTAAAAGAATCATTTTCTACATGCATGCAATCAATGTTCTTTTTCAAATTCTTGTTATCTTTTTCAAAACATGCAATGTTATTTCTAAAAGAGTCATGTTCTACATGCATGCAAGCAATATCCTTTTTCAAATTTTTATTTTCCTTTTTAATTATGTCATATCTCTCAAGCAATAATTGGCAAAATGAATTTAGCTCATCATATGACATAGTAGCATCCTCATCCTCGGATTCGGAAGTTACCTCAAGGGGGTTATCCCCTTGGACCATGTAGCACTTGTTGGAGGTGTCGCTTCCAACATCCGAATCGCTCCCGGCATAATATAGATCCTTTTCGCCAAGGGAGGTGATGATGTTCCAAGCTACAAAAGCCGATTCAATGTTAGAAACCCTAGATAAATAATCATCATTTAGGGTACATTTAAGAGCATGAAGGGCTTTTGCATTAGCCTCAATGTACTTGCTATTTGAACAATAATCATTATTAGTAGTAGCAAGATAAGCATGAATTCCTAAGGCTTTGAGGTACAATGACATCTTAACCTTCCAAGTTTGGATGTTAAGAATATCAAAGGTGGGTGGTGACATGAAGTCCATGGTGAGGTGTGTGTGTACAAAAATATTGTGATTAGCCTAAAAGGAGGATCTTTAACTCTTAGGTTGTTAGACCCAATATCAAGAGCACTAGCTCTGATACCAATTGTAAGATCACCTAGAGGGGGGGTTAATAGGTGATGGCTAATCTAATGGTCACTTATGAACAAATAATGCGGAATTAAAACTAAGTTGACCAAATTAAAACTTCTTTTAATTAAACACTTATGTATAACACAAGAGTGTTGCCGAATTCCCCTTGCGAGGCTCTGGACAAACTCCTCTAGATTCCCCTTGAATGGGTTGAGGTGCCGCGTTGGCTCTCTTGGTTGAATACTAGTGTTAACAACAATCCCAAGCAAGTATGTATATCAATTATGAGCACAAGGGAATATATCATGCATATATAAGATGAACACAATAAATTGAATGCAAGATATAAAATAGAGACAAAAAGAGAAAGAGAGCAAGAGTGAGCAATCGCAAACACAAAGGGTTGTTTCGAGATTCGAGCACACTTGCTCTACATCCCCGCCTTCGACACACGAAGGATTTCCACTATGTAAGATCCCACCGGATCTCTCCTCGGTGCCCTAACACCTACAAGCCCTTGGACTCTCTAGTCCCTTACACACCACAAGCCCACCGGCTCGTCGAGGCCGCACCTCAAGCTACAAGTCCTCACTAGGACCCAACAACACCAAGTCCTCACTAGGACCCTCAATCAAACCGCGAACACAACCGTCCGCCTTCTCAAAGAACAAGAAATGATCTCTTGGTGATCTAAACACTTGATCACCAATTACAAACTCTCACTACAACTCTCCTATAGGATGAATAGCTCAATGGATGCTCAAGTGTAGTGTGAGAAATCAAGGAAAGAACTTTTGATGGAAAACTCAAGAAATCACAATAAACACTCTCTTGATAAAATCCCTTTTGATAGGAAATATTGGCACTCTATTTTGTGGAGAAAACTTCTGAAATCACTTGGAAAAACTGGCTCAAGAAGTCCTCAAAATCTTAGCTTCAAACAATGACAAAACCCCCTTTTATAGAGGCCAGAAAAATCTGACCGTTGGGCTCTGTCAGAGCTACCGGTCGACCGGTCCGGTCGACCGGCAACGGTCAAAAATGTGACCGTTGCAGCCTCCGGTCGACCGGCCCGGTCGACCGCGCAACTGGAGAAGAGAGTTAACTCTCTGTCGGTCGACCGGCCCGGTCGACCGATAATTCCCGAGAGCAAAGCTCTCTGAAGCGGTCGACCGGCCCGGTCGACCGTTCTCCAGTGCATACTGGCGTGCACGTCGTGCACGTCCGGTCGACCGACCCGGTCGACCGGCCTCTGTCAGTTCTGAAAAATCAGAACTGGCAGAACCAGAAAATAGGGATTAAGGATTGGTCTTTTGGCTTAATAAAATCCCAGAAACTCACAGTAAATCCAGAAAAATAGTTTCAATCAAAATAAAAACTGTTTTTCTAAAAATATGTTTTTCTAAAACTTATTTTTCCATAACTTCACAAAATACAAAAACAAGATATTTTGAACTTATAAAGCAAAGTGTGTATGGATATGATCCACCACACAATCAAGATGAAATATCTAGTTTTTGACATAAATCACTAAACTTGTTTTGGTTAAAGGATATGTATATAAGAAATTACCAAAACCCAAAGTAGATATTTTGTCATAAGGAAAATCTCATCAAATACAAAAACAAGATATACTTTTAAAGCATAGTGTGTATGGATATGATCCACTACACAAATAAGATGAATATCTAGTTTTTGACATAAGGCTCTAAACATGGTTTTGGATGTAAGATATGTATACATGAATACCAAAAACCAAATTGTATTTTATCACAAATAAAAATCTTTTCTTAACTAGGAAAATCTTTTATGAAAATCATTCTATCAAGAGTTCTATCAAGAGTGTGTGTGTGATATAGACTTGAGCAATCCACCAACTATTTATCCTTTACATTTTAACTAAAACAAAAATAAAATCTTATAAAAACAAACCTAGACTCAAGTCTTCATGTTCTTGAAGTCTTCACTTGAAGTCTTCTCATCTTCTTGACTTGGTCCACATGCAATCTACCGAGCTCATCTCTAGATGTGATCTTGATGCATAGGCTCGTGAATCAACCGGTGCTAGCTTCCAACTTGACTTTAAATCCTTTGTTGAAGCTCCACACCTACTAAGATCTTGATAAGGAATCTGTCACTAATTAAACACAAGATCATTAGTAATCATAACTTCATGAGTTGATCATCATCAAAACTAGGGTGATAGGCCTTTGGGCCAACAAGTTTTTGATAAAACTATGTGTTTTGCATTTGAGTTTTTGACAAAATTATGTGTCTTTCAATGCCTTATGTATTTAGCTCTTCATTGACATTTTTGATACATAGCATTATTTGAGGGGGAGCTTTCCAAGCTCTTCTTCCATTTTTGTTTAAATAAGCTATATGTTTTCTCATCATCAAAAAGGGGGAGATTGTTGGCCCAAGGTTACAATCACCCTTGTTTAGTGTGTTTTGATGATTACAAAACATATTAGTTATTTGTACTAATATTGTTTATTATTTAAGTGTGTTTCAGGGTTCTAACTCTACTAAAAGGTTTACCCCTAAAAGAAAGTGTTTTGGACTCAAGTCAACTCAAAGTGAGCTCAAGACTCAAGTGTTGAAGACCTTGATGGTGAAAAGCCCCCTTGAAGAGCTTGTAGTACTTAGAACCAATGTAAGAATTAGAATGTTAAAGTTTGAGTGTTGGATATTGGCTCTAGGATACACACACACACAATTTGGTTTTGTTAAAATGTGAGTCTTGTATTTGAGTTTTCATGTTTTAAATTGGGCTTCATGGCTTAAATATATATATTTACAAAAATAAATACCATGTTTAGATCTGTTTATATACCCCTACTAGCATATTACTTAAGTTTCCTTAAAGTCAAAAATTATTTTGCAAAATTTTTCAAGTCAAAAATACACTGTTTTTCCTGTTTCAGGCTGACCGGCCGACCGGCCCAGTCGACCGGCCTTTGTGCCTGGGCGTGCACGTCTGTGCACGTCCTACGGTCGACCGGGCGGTCGACCGTCTGAGAGCAGGATTGCTCTCGGGTTTTCTGGGTCGACCGTCCGGTCGACCGCTAGAGGAAGACTGAGAGCAGGTTTGTTCTCGGGTTTTCTGGGTCGACCGGCCGGTCGACCGCCAGAAGACCCGAGCCAACGGCTCTTTGACCAGCTGAGCTGGCGGTCGACCGGCCCGGTCGACCGCCAAGCCTGCTGCTGCCCAACGGCTCTTTCCTCTTTTGTGCAATTCTGAAATCTGTTTTTTGATCTGTTTTTTGGCAGACTTTTACAGGATTTTTCAGTTCTTTTCAGAGCAAATAAGCCCTAAATAAATTGTTTTAAACCTATTTTTCTCCCTATAAATAGAGGAGAAGACTCTCTTGCAAAATACGAAGAAAAATCCTCAAGTTTTCAAAAGAGAAAAGAAAAGTGTTTAAGCTCTCCATTTCAATTCTTTCTTGAGCTAGTTTTCAGTTGTGTTCCCTTGCAAAAATCATCTCTACAACTGAGTTTT
Organism: Agave tequilana; assembly: GCA_038442645.1. NCBI lineage: Eukaryota > Viridiplantae > Streptophyta > Magnoliopsida > Asparagales > Asparagaceae > Agave > Agave tequilana. The sequence goes on along the minus strand of JAVJIF010009968.1, from coordinate 94,050 downwards.
TCTCACTACACTTCATAGAGCCAAAAATCCTTTACCCATTCTATAGGAAGTTGTAAAAGAGTGAGAGTTTGTAAAAGAGTTTGGTGATCTTGTTTGTGATCACCTTGGTGACTTGTAATCTTTTTCTTCTTGTGGAGACACCTCTTCGGTAGAGGTTATTGCAAGTTGGAGAGCTCGGTGCTCGGGTCTTCGGTAGACCATTGTAAGGCGTCCTCGGTGGATAGTGGAAACCCTTCACGGAGGTGAAGGCGGGGAGTAGAGCGGTGGCTCGAACCTCGAAACAAACATCTTGTGTTTGCGATTGCCTTGTGTCCATTCTTACTTTAAATTTCTATTGCACTCTATTGCTTTCTATTACTTGCTTGTGATCTTGTTTCTTTCCTTGTGCTATTACTTCAAGCTTGTGATACTTGTGATATATTGTGTGCATCTCACTATTCATCCATCATACTTTGCCTTGATCGATCATATCTCATACAACAAGGTTGCATTACGCACCTCTAACCCATTCAAGGGGAATTGGGAGGAAGGAGTTCAGAACCTCTCACGGGGTATTCGGCTCTTAGTCTTGTTTTGAGAGATCATTGCATCATTCATCATACTTAGTTTTTAAAAAGAATCATTAGATTAGCAATTACACCTATTCACCCCCCTCTAGGTGTTTTTCAAAAGGGTCTCTGAACCAACATATCTACTACTTCAAGTCTCAGACAGGAAATGTGATAGATAATGATGCCATCTTGGCATGTTTGTTCATCAGCACTTTAAAAGGGTTTGCCTTTGAATGGTTCATGAAACTCCCAGAAGGATCCCTTAAAAACTGGGGTGATTTAAAGAAGCTCTTCCTGACATGCTTCTTTGAAGATGACTCGGAGATTACAATGCCCACTCTCCTGGCTATGAAGCAGCGAAAGGGAGAGTCAGTCAAAATATTTGTAAAAAGATTTCAGAATATGGCACTCCGATGTCCCAGCGGTATGACCCAGACCACCCTGGTAGAAACATGCCGCCACAATCTACAAACTTCACTCCTAGTTCAAATCGGAGTTGCTGAAAGCTGCACCTGGGAGCAATTGGTCTAGCAAGGTGAACATGCTGAAGAAATTATCGCCAGGGCTAGGGCTAAAGAAAACAAACCTAGACCCAAAAAGTCGACAAGGCGCATGCCAGAAACATCTTTTCAATCAAAAAGAAAAGATAATTTGGCGACGGAGACAAAATCCCCCGTCAAACCTCAGCCGGTTAGGGGAGGTGGTCCTTCAAGTCAGCCACGCGCCAACAAGCAGTATTCCTTCAAAGACGAGCATGTCGATTTGTTGTTCAAGTTACTCAACAAGAGCAACAGATTGAAGCTTTCTAAAGTTAGACGTCCTGAAGAAGTCGGCAAGTCCAATAATCCTAACTACTGCCTGTATTATAGGATGCTAGGGCACTCCACTAAGAGTCGTTACGTCTTCAAAGATATCCTTCAAGCCCTGATCGATGCAAAAGTGCTAAAGCTCCCTCCAGAGTAGAAGAAAATGACGGCTAATATGACATCATTTCTTCAGTTTGAAAATCAGCCTCCAGCATTGTCTAGAGTAGTTCCCATCCCGAAAGGGGAACTAAGAATGATCAATACAGACCCACATCATCAACAAGAGAAGGGTCTTGTACCTGTCCCCACACCTCAGGGGGAAATTATCTGGGTTCATCCTGACCTTGTGGAAGGCCAACAGCGGACTACTATTACCAACAGAAAGTCCAAAGGCAAAGCAAAAGCTTCGTCCTGTAACGTGGTGTGCGCTTCTTCCCGGGAAGCAGAAATCGACGTTCCTTAATAACTGATTCAGAAGAGGAGACAATCGTCCTTGATGCAGAACTCAATAAACAACTCGTGGCAGAAACTCGTTCGAGTCAGTCATATTTAAAGAAGTATGACAAGATGGTGGCAAGCCCTCCTAAACATACTACAAAGTTCGCCAAGCCCTCCGCAAAGCAACAGGTGGAGAAGCAGAAAAAGTTTCAGTTTTTCAAGGCTCTCCCAAAGGACAACGTGGAAGGATCCATCACACCTTACTGATTAGTACTCAATATTGCATATTTTACATCATAATCCCCATGCATATTACAAATAAATATGTGATTTTTACTCCTCTTCTCTACATATTTGCAGGTACACACTTAAAGGAGAGTTAGCCAAATTAATTACCTTAATTAAGCAATAATTAAGGTGATTAATTAAAGATTCAAGATAAAGCCAAATCCAAATCAGATCCAGAGAGATCCTCGCAACAAACCAAGATTCTAACCATACCACGTGGCCTAACTAACTTGCAACAACCCGTACCAGAAAGATCTGGACCAACGGCCCAGATCTTGCCGCGGGGCGCGACTTGGGCGCGGCCGTACAGTGGCCGTTGAGATCCGAATTTTGTGGCAACAAACATCTCTCTAGAAGCTTCCCATTTCTCCTATAAATACCCTATGAAGACCTGCGAGCTGGGACTGATCAGAGAAGAGAGGAGATTAGTTTTAGGTGTTGTAATTTTCATTTTTCTCTAGGTTTTGTTCTTTAGTTCCCTCTTCTTCTCTATCCCTAGATTTCATTACAAAAGAGAGTGATTGTGAGGGAGAGAGCTTGTGTAATCAAGGGTGACAACTTGAAGCTATGCAAGGATTGATCCATCCTCCATTCCTCTACTTGAGTTTGATTCTAGTTTCTTGTGCTTTCTTTACATGCTTTATTACTTGCTTACTTTAATTCATGCAATTTACTTCAAGCCTTGTTTTAGTTCTTTAATGGCTTCTTGTAGCTAGATTTTCATTCCATGTACTAGTTTAACCACTAGCTTAGCCACTTCACTACTCATGGGTGATTGCTTTTGTTAATCTTGCAAGTGTATGATCTTCTCTTCTCCGATGGTTAAACCACCATCTTGCAAATGAGAAAGTAATTAGGTCAACACGCTAGACGAATTCCAAGCCTATGGAGTGACAACATTAGGCAAAGCTTTCATTATCAAGGAGTTTGGTAAGCTTTGGCAAGCTAGCAAGGTAATCTAGTCTTGGATCTCTTTCTTTAAGTTTCTTGATTCTTTTCTTGTAAATACAACATCCACATCACTTCTTGATTTCTTTTCCACTTCCACCATGAACATATCCATCCTCTTTTGGTTTCTTTTTCATTTGATTCACTAAGTTTATAAAACAAGAGAAGAATACTCGTTTGTTCACTTCACTACATACGTAAAGCTTCTACGCGAGCTCTCCCTGAGATCCGACTCGGTATAGTCCTATACTATAGCGGAGACAAGAAAGGGTACATCAAATACATTCTTATACACATAATAAGTACACCTTTTCAGTCTAATCAAAATGGCGCCGTTGCCGGGGAGAGCGACGTTATTTTTGTTGTAAAGTGAAGTACTAAACGATTCTTCTTCTCTGTTTGCAGGTTACAGGTCAAGAAACAGGAAAATCTTTGTTGCAGTTACATATAAGTGGACCTGGGCCTCTGCTCAAGAAAGCAGAGCCCAGGATCCCTCTGGAGTGCCGCGGATCCACAAGCTTTGCCGTGGAAACGCGGCACAAAAGAGCTCACTTCTGACAAACTTTTTGCAGGGGCTTCTGCTCTGCAAGATACAACTGCTTCTATACTTGATTTCCTGTATACTTCACTGTATTCCTGTTAATTAATACAACAGTAAAAATTGGTTGATAATTGCTAAAAATTGTTTAGACACTTGCATTTTAGGCACGTGTCTTTCAATTCTTTACTTTTACTGTTGAAGAGTGCGTGGAGGCAAGGTACGTGTTTGCATTGCATTTAGACTAGGACAAACTCTTGCTTGATTTTCTTGCTTTGAGTGTATCCTAACTATATTTCTTGTACACTTGCACAATTCAAATTTAAGGGCATACCCGTAAATAAGATAAGGTGGGGGAGGTCATTACCCTTTCCTTAGCCCGAAAACCACAACCCAAGCACTCACTAACCCAAGCCTAAATTAATAAAAAGTAGACGTTGGCCCTAGGGACATCTCGGACTCACTTAGGAGATTATCCTAAGGGGGAAAAGTGTTGGAATTTAACTCTTGCAAAATCAGTGTCTAGGAAAGGGGTTGAGGGTCGAAAGCCCGAAGGTTGCTGGTTACTTAATTAAGGAACGTCTCCGGACGGAAAACCTCCCACCAACCTTACCCTTCCCTGGCTGATTAGCTTGTGGTTAGAGTCTACACTGAACCTCCCGTGGACGGTCTATCAGTTAGGAGTCGTCTAGGTCTAAGTCTACACTAACTTAGGTTAGAATTTTTTTCTTTTCTTTTCTTCTTTTGTTTGTTTGTTTGTTTGTTTGATTTTTGTTTGTGATTGTGTGATATGGCTTACAATTACAATTCTTTCCATCCATATGTCACACACACTCCATATTCGGATAATTCCAACCCGGTGTTTTATAATATGCACCAACCACATACACCGGGTTGGCCTTATCCGAATCAATATGACCCATACCCCTATCTAATGATTATAATGTCCAAAATAATTTCAACTCTTCTTCGAGTCATTGGGGATTCACTTACCCCGAGTCAAATTTTCAAAATCCTTGTCCATCATATTCACCTTGTTCACAATATTCATTTCCCGAGTCCACGTCATACACTCCTTTTTCTGAGCCTCCATTTGAAGACAAATCTGACTTATTAAGGAGTTTAGAAGCTAATTTACATCGAGCTGAGCAAACATTTCCAGAATCTTTTCCCTCTCCAATTCCACCGTATTTTCAAGAGTCCTACTCAGTTCCACCATTTCCTAATAAACAACCATTTGTCATGGACACGAGTAAAGATCTCTTGTGTGAGTCCACTTTTCCATCACCACCCATTTTTGACTCACACGATTCACAAAATTTCCAATTTCAAGATTCCTATACTCCCATTCTAGAGCAGCCATCTGTAGATCTATTACATCTAGAAAAGAGTATAGACATCTTGCAAGAGTCTTTCTTACAATATCAAACAACACGTACCGAGTCTTTCAATAGTGTGAAAAATCAATTGGATAACCTTCTTAGGAAAGAGGAAACTCTAGCCTATCAACATTTGACTAATCCAATTGTACCACACTCTATTGATACGACTCAAGACTCTTGTCATCTTGGAAATTCAGATTCAATTTCAGCAAGTTTTTCATTTCCTAAACTTGAACTTGTCCAAAATTCAAATCCAATTGACATTTTGGCAAATTTTTCATCTCCTAAAAATAAACTTGTCCAAACTCCAGATCCAATTGACGTTTTGGCAAGTTTTCCTTTTTCTGAAATTGAATTGGAACATGATTTTGATCCTGAACTTTCATTTGATGAGTCCAATCTACTTCCTGATTCAATCATGACTTCCATATCCTTACCTGATTTCAATCCATTTCCTGAGTCAGAATTGGATCCATTTCCTATCCATTGTGAAAATGAATCACCAATCTTTTATGATGATCACATAGAACTTGGCCAATTCCATACTTCTGAAAGTCCTATCGATAAATTGGCAAGTTCTCCACATTTAATTGAACTACATGAGGAATGTGATCTTGAACCCCAACTTTGTGATTCAATCCATTTTCCTGATTCCATAATGATTCCGGTATCTTTACCTCACTTCAATCTTTTCCCGGAGTCAACCTTGGATCCTTTCCCAATTCACAATGAAGTTGAATCACCCATCTTTGAGGATCATGTCGAACTTGCCCAATTCTACACTTCTGAAGGCTCAATTGACATATTGGCAAGTTCTCCATTTTGTGGAATTGAACTAAAGGAGATATGTGACCTAGATTTGCACATCTGTGATCCAGTTCAAATCCCTGAATCATTATTGACTCCGGTTATATTACCCAATTTGAGTAACCTTCTAGAGTCAGTTTTGATTCCCATCCTTCCTGAACTGGAATCACCAATTTTTAATAGTCACATTCCATCGTTGGACAATTCATGTGGACTTGAGTTGACATTTCTTGACTTGGACCCAATTCTTAAATCCATTCCGACTCCCGAACCGTATCTTGAATTCATTCACTTCCCTGAGTCGGTGTTACTTTCCGAGTCCAAGTCAACTGTTCTATCATTTCATTCACCATTCTGGGACAAGGATTTTGATGAAAATGATTCTGAAATTATTAGGAAAATCTTGAAATTAGATGGGGTTATGTACATAATTAAGAGCACACACGCATGCATCATTTTCATGGGTCATATTTTTGTGATTTTTTTGAAGACCCAACGCCAAGCTGATTGGGCCATGTTCCGTGGACCAGTCCGACCACCCCCAGAACCACCTCCTTAAATTAATTTTTTTTTTTTTTTTACTAACATAGGATTCACTAACATAAAATTTAGGAAATAATAATAAAAAAAAAAAAAAAAAGAAATAAACATAAAGGAGGATTTTCATGTTTAAAAGAGTCCCACATTTTCCAAATTCTACATCTTTCTAAATTCCTAGGAATTCCCATATTTTCAAAATTCAAATTCTTTCCATCTTTCTAAATTCCTAGGATTCCTAAAATTCTTAGGATTCCTCAAATTCCATCTTTCAAAGAATTCCTAAATTTGAGGTCTTTCCAAATTCCTAGGAGTCAAAGATTCTTTTCATAAATCCCTAGGGTAAATTTGTTTTTGACCTAGGGATAATTTAGGGACTCTCAAAATTCCTTTCTCCTATAAAAATACCCCTCCCACATATTTTCTCTCTCACCCGAGAAAAAAAACCTCAGATCCCTAATTTCCTCTCAAAACCTCAGCTCTACAAATTTTCCCTTCTCCTGCTTCCTTCAGATTGCCGCGGATCCACAAGCCAAGCCGCGCAAACGCGGCTCTTCTGTAGAATCCAGTGCCCAGAAAAATTTCCCACCAGTCGATTTCAAGTGCTTCTTCCAGATCTGGTGTCACAATTTCTTCCAGAGTTCTCTGCATCCACAACAGAGATCGTTTTCTTTCCCCCACGTAATCCGGGGGTGGTTCGATATTCTAATCTCTACTCTTTACTGCTTTAATCTTCAATCTCTGTTATGGCACCACAAATTTTTCCTGAAAAAGACTTTGGGCGGATTTTGATTGATAATAATGGGTATGGACATGTATTTTTAGAACGAATAAGGGCTAGGAATTGGTACAATTTGATTTATGATATTTCTGAGACCGAGTCATTCTATTGTCCTGAGTTGGTGAAGATGTTTTACACTCACCTAGATCAAGCCTCGGTAGATTCACAAGCTTACCAATTCACTGTCCACATGCCTAATGGTGATTTCATTGTCACGCTTCCTCTTATTGAGGAAGTCACTCATGTCCCAACCAACCCACACCATAGCGAGCCCCTCCCTTTAATTGACTATATGACTGTTATGGGAGTTCGCTGCACGGAGCAGGATCGTGGGCTAAAGGCTAGCACCACGTTTAGGAATGTTCATTGCATAGGACGTTGGATCCTACGCAATATTTTAGGGCTAGACCATACCACGACTTTTAACAGGCCTGTGCTACAGATTATACATGACTTGATGACTAGACAACGCACGGTCTGTTTAAACAAGGTTATCTTCCATGCACTAATTGTCAACTCTTCCCGAACAAGAGGTGCCAAATACACACACCCCATCCTGATTACACGTCTGTGTAGGACCTTCCTACCAGATGATGTATTTGATTCATTTGATAGAGTGTTTGCTGCACCAGAGAGACCGACCAGTGCATACACTAGTTGTTTACACGCACTCTGGACACCTACTGTCCAGCCAGAAAATGTGCCTGTAGTGTCCTCATCTTCGGAGAGTTATGATGCGGAGGATGAACCCGAATTTTGGAGGCAGGAACCCCCTGTAGAGACACGTGCTTTCATGTCTACCTTATGGAAAGGCATGAAGAAAATATTTAGAGGGCAAGTAAGGCTGAGAAAGAAGGTGGAGGAGCAATCTTCCAGGTTGGAGGAGCAATCCTCTAGGCTAGATACTATTGAGGCGACATTGAGGAGGACACAATCAGCTGGGCCGAGCACCACATCGGTTCCAAAGAGGAGGAGGGAGTGACTTTTCACCTTTTACCTGTTTCATGCATTCTTTTTATCTTGCATACATCGAGGACGATGCATGAGATAGGTATGGGGGGGTAGATACTAACTTAGGATTTTTGTTAGGTTTTTTATTTTTTTTTTTTAGGATTTTTACTTTCTTTTTAGGTCTTTTATTTTTAGATTTTATTTTTTTTTCTAGATTTTCCACTTTCTTTTTAGATTTTATCTTTTCTTTTAGAAAAAAAATAAAAATAAAAAAATAAAAAATAAAAACTTTTTGAAATAAGAGACAAAGTTTTGATCTATTTTTAAGAAAATTAAGATGTATCTTAGAGATTAAGAAAGCCTTAATTATGACATCTTAAACATAGTTGAAGTAATAGATCTTGTTTGAGATTATAGGATAAGTAAGTAAAATTGGTGAGATATTTTTATCTTGAATTTTTTTGCCTTAGATAATATGCACTTTACACTTACACATTTCTTGGGATGGAGACAAAGACCAAAAATGCCATATAAATAAAAAAAAAAAAAGAAAAAGAAAAATATATATAAATAAAGCATCACCTATTAAGCTGGGAAATTGTGCCTCAAGAAGCATGATTACTCACGCCTAACGGTGATCTCACTTATTAAGCTGGATAATTGTGCCTCAAGAAGCATGATCATTCACGCCTAACGGTGATAAAAAATAATCCCCTTTAGTTTTGTGGCCTTTTTCACTCGAGACCTTAAACCCGAGGGATGTTTTCTCATCTGGTGCCCTAAAACCATCTGGTTTGGGAGTCATCGGTTAAAGGCTCGCTACATGGGTGAACTAGAAAGCCTAAGAAAACTAAGGAAGAAAAAAGCAGAAAAAGAAAAAAATATATATATATAGATAAATAAATGGCTTGATGGTTGGAGTTGAAATCCCAGGAAATCTTCACTTACACGGTGTGCATACTATCTAGGTTTTATGAGAGATAAAATATTCAATCCAATTTTGAACTCTTACCTTAATTAAAGACAAGATCTTGCATGGATACTAAGTTTAAGAAAGAATGGTTATAGGTGGACTTATGACCTAGGATCACTTTTATTTTTGCAAAAATAGTTCGTAAACTTATCTCTTATTCAAAATGCGTTTTTCGAAAATACTAACATTTGTCTTCTTTCTTTATGGATTTTGTGGGTGTAATCCGCTGAAAACCCTCAGGAGACAACACTCCTCCTCTAGGGTAACCTAGAGGTTTAACGGCTTGTTGCACATGCTCAGTGCAATCGCGTCACCTGCGAAAATGGTGTAATAAACTGTTAGTCTAGATTTTCTTTTTCTTTGTTTTGCTCGGGACGAGCAAAAGAATAAGTGTGGGGGTGTGATTAGTACTCAATATTGCATATTTTACATCATAATCCCCATGCATATTACAAATAAATATGTGATTTTTACTCCTCTTCTCTACATATTTGCAGGTACACACTTAAAGGAGAGTTAGCCAAATTAATTACCTTAATTAAGCAATAATTAAGGTGATTAATTAAAGATTCAAGATAAAGCCAAATCCAAATCAGATCCAGAGAGATCCTCGCAACAAACCAAGATTCTAACCATACCACGTGGCCTAACTAACTTGCAACAACCTGTACCAGAAAGATCTGGACCAACGGCCCAGATCTTGCCGCGGGGCGCGACTTGGGCGCGGCCGTACAGTGGCCGTTGAGATCCGAATTTTGTGGCAACAAACATCTCTCTAGAAGCTTCCCATTTCTCCTATAAATACCCTATGAAGACCTGCGAGCTGGGACTGATCAGAGAAGAGAGGAGATTAGTTTTAGGTGTTGTAATTTTCATTTTTCTCTAGGTTTTGTTCTTTAGTTCCCTCTTCTTCTCTATCCCTAGATTTCATTACAAAAGAGAGTGATTGTGAGGGAGAGAGCTTGTGTAATCAAGGGTGACAACTTGAAGCTATGCAAGGATTGATCCATCCTCCATTCCTCTACTTGAGTTTGATTCTAGTTTCTTGTGCTTTCTTTACATGCTTTATTACTTGCTTACTTTAATTCATGCAATTTACTTCAAGCTTTGTTTTAGTTCTTTAATGGCTTCTTGTAGCTAGATTTTCATTCCATGTACTAGTTTAACCACTAGCTTAGCCACTTCACTACTCATGGGTGATTGCTTTTGTTAATCTTGCAAGTGTATGATCTTCTCTTCTCCGATGGTTAAACCACCATCTTGCAAATGAGAAAGTAATTAGGTCAACACGCTAGACGAATTCCAAGCCTATGGAGTGACAACATTAGGCAAAGCTTTCATTATCAAGGAGTTTGGTAAGCTTTGGCAAGCTAGCAAGGTAATCTAGTCTTGGATCTCTTTCTTTAAGTTTCTTGATTCTTTTCTTGTAAATACAACATCCACATCACTTCTTGATTTCTTTTCCACTTCCACCATGAACATATCCATCCTCTTTTGGTTTCTTTTTCATTTGATTCACTAAGTTTATAAAACAAGAGAAGAATACTCGTTTGTTCACTTCACTACATACGTAAAGCTTCTACGCGAGCTCTCCCTGAGATCCGACTCGGTATAGTCCTATACTATAGCGGAGACAAGAAAGGGTACATCAAATACATTCTTATACACATAATAAGTACACCTTTTCAGTCTAATCACTTACCGCTTTGACGTCCTGGCTCAATTGGCCAATATCCCGGTCAGAATCACCCTTTATGAGCTCCTGAGACTATCAAAATCAACAAGAGAAGCTCTGAGGGAAGCCCTAACCGATGCTGAGATTTTCATGGCCCAGATCCTGACTGGATCACGGAGGAAGATGAAGAGGACTGCCTCCATGCCTCCCAAAATGCTCCCCGCATCACCTTCATGTCAGATGACATGCAGGTCAAGGGAAAACATGATCGGCCCCTGTATTTCACAGGGTACATTGGATCGTCTGAAGTGAGCCGCATTCAGTAGATCCAGGATCCGTGTTGAGCATCATGCCTCGCCAGGTCATGCAGCACTTAGGGATCCCTACCCACCGATTGAGCGCCACCCAGACTACCATCTATGGTTTCAACACCAATGATACGCGCCTAATAGGGAAGATCAAGCTCAAATGCCAGATCGGGGACCTAAAGTCTGAAGTGACGTGCTATGTAATCGACACTGACACTTCATACAATTTGCTGCTAGGACGACAGTTGATTCATCGTAATTCCATCGTCCCCTCTACTCTCCATCAAGTTATGAAGTACATTGACGGAAGTGGGAAAGTCCGAACGTTGATTGTCAAAAGGCATCCGCTCAAGGGGGTAGAGAACTATTTCACAGACTCCCTCCTGTATCAAGACTCTCTGAAAACAAACGAGAACCTATAGCTAGAGGAACCAGACTTTGGTAACGAAGCTGACATTGAGCCAGAGGTTGAAGAAAAGTGCATGTGGGAGTTAAATCCACTTGTAACGAGCATTAATAAGCTCGATGTTAACACCGCCGATGATGTAGGCGAGTGGTATATTAATGAAGAGTTGAATTTGGTTTACTTTTCCGTGTTTGCTTCTGATTCAGTGCCATTAGGCACTAGTACCGAGGTGGGTGATGACCCATCGTCGGCAATGGATGCTCTGACATCATTGCATGTATCAATAAGTCATCCCTTAAAACGTACCAAGATGTCGGTGATGCGCAAGAATCAGTATTCATGGTTCCAGCAAGACGCAGAGGCCAAAAATCGATTCTTTTCAAAAGAATTAAGTCCGAATTAATGTCTGACAAAGACTCAGAAAGCGAGAAGGAATCTCCTCAGTTCTCTCATTATGAGCCAAGTGTACTCAGAATGATAGAGAGGATGGGGTGTGATCTAACAAATGGTCTTGGTTTGAACTTCGGCAAAGGAAGAAGAACACTACTTCGATCTTTCGTTCCGAAAGGGAAGACCCCTGACTATTACCATCGAACTCGCAGGGGTTTGGGCTATGTGTCAACTCTAATTCCGTCAGCCTCTGAGTCCGAAGAGTCATTATACCATAATCACTCGTCTGGCACGTTATCGTGGGAGTCGGACGCTAGTGTGGGCAACCTCTTTGGAGAAATTTCAGTAAACATGATGTCAACAAGCCACCTGAAAGACGGAGATAAAGAAACGATCCAGTCTAATACAGATCCTTGGGTCAAACAGCTAAATACCTCTGGGATGTTCGCTTTGAACAACGCAAACCACCCATGGAGGATAAAGTTACCCAGATTAATCTGGAAGATGAGGCTAATCCCAAGCCCATCTTTATAAGCGAAAGCCTAACATCCTCCGTGAAAGAAGATTTAATATCTCTTGTGCGGGAGTGTATAGACGTTTTCGCTTAAAAATACGAGGACATGCCTGGGCTTGATCCTCGAGTGGCTATGTATAGCCTTAACATTAATTTAGACGTGAAGCCAGTCAAACAGCAATAGCGACGATTTCGTCTAGAAATAATAGAAGCAATCCAGTCAGAAGTCAAGAAGCTTATAGACTCTGGCTTCATTAGGGAGGAGCAACACCCTGATTGGGTAGCCAATATCGTCCCCGTTACCAAGAAAAATAGGAAGATTCAGATTTGTATCGATTTTCGCAATTTATATGAGGCCTGTCCCAAAGATGAATTCCCTCTCCCAATCACGGATATCATGATTGATAATACGTGCGGGTTTAAACGAATGTCCTTCATGGATAGATTCTCAGGGTTTAATCAAATCAAAATGTACCCTGATGATGAAGACAGTTCGGGCACATCAATTGAAGATGAACCCCACCAAATCTTTCCTGGGGGTAGCCAGCGGTAAATTCCTAGGGTTTGTGGTGACATCCAAAGGAATTCATGTAGACCCATAAAAAGTCCGTGCCGTCCGAGAGATGCAACCTCTAAGGAACCTCAGGGAGCTTAGAGGATTGCAAGGGCGACTAGCATACATCCGGAGGTTTATCTCAAATCTCTCTAGAAGATGCCAACCCTTCACCAAATTGATGAAAAAGGGCGTCTCATTCATTTGGGACGATGCTTGCCAACAAGTGTTCGAGAAAATCAAATAGTACCTCACGCAACCACCTGTCCTTACAGTTTCGGTGTCGGGAAAACCTTTCCTGATATACATTCGAGCGATGGATCATTCTTTAGGAGCTTTGCTAGCTCAGAATGATGATCAGGGATGAGAGCAGGCAATCTATTATCTGAGCAGGACCATTATCGGAGTCGAACATCGGTATAACCTGATTAAAATGGAATGTTTGGCGTTGGTGTTCGCCGTCTAGAAAATGCGACACTACTTGATGGGCCAGACTATAAATGTTATATCAAAGGTTAACCCTTTAAGGTTGCTTATGACGAAGCCATCATCGCTAAATGGTCGACTGACAAAATGGGCCATACTGCTCTCCCAATATGAAATGCGCTTTCTACCGCAAAAAGCCTTGAAGGGATAAGCGGTGGTAGATTTTCTGGCTGAACATCCAGATTCAAGAGTGACAAAACTTAACAAGGATCTCCCAGATGAGGTCGCTAAAGTTTGTCAGACCCAGACGTCTTTCGAAAGATAGATATGGTAGCTCTTCTTTGACGGTGCATCAAGAACAGGCCCACGAGGGCATGTCGTAGTAGGAGTGGGGATAGTACTAGTCTCTCCATAAAACTACGTGATCCCTCGTGTATTCTCATTAACCGAGCCATGCTCCAACAATGTAGTGAAATACAATGCCCTCTTGATTGGAATGCAAATCGCCAATGAAATTGGCGTTAAAAATCTCGAAGCATACGTTGACTCTAAACTCATCGTTAACCAAGTTCACGGAGAGTACGAAGTCAGGCATGAAGACTTAGTACCCTATTTCAATACAACTATCTCTATGGCCGAAAAGTTTGGAAACTTTTACATCGACCATGTACCACGCCAGCAAAAAGCGCACGCAGATGCACTGGCATCTCTCGCTGCCTCCTTAGCCCTTCCAGCTGGAGTAGTAGAGAAAATACTTGTTTACAGTCACGATTTGTATTGCCAAGAACCGCTTTTGAAGATCACCAAAAGCTGACAGGAGACTGTCAAGTCAAAGAAGCTTTAGAGACTTCAACAGGTCTAGAACTTAGGGATTGACGATTCTCCTAAATCGACTATGCGTTGTACGACATCCTGCCTAATGATCCCAAAGAGGCAGCTGCCATTAGAAGGAAAGCCCCCAAATTCTACTATAATGCGATCACGTGAACGGTGTATCGCCGATCACATAATGGGATCTTTCCCCGCCGTCTGTCAGAAAAGGAGGCACAACAAGTGGTCAAAGAAGCGCATGATGGCATGTGTGGAGCTCATCAGCCCGGTCCAAAGCTTGGAGATCGATTTCGAAGACTGGGATATTATTGGCCTAAGATGATCCCGGACGCCATCACTTAAGCTAAATGATGTCACGCCTGTCAGGTCCATGGTGACTTCATCCATCAGGCACCAAGATATCTTCACTCTACAATCTCAACCTGGCCATTTGAGATGTGGGGAATGGACGTGGTCGATCCTATCAGCCCACCTTCATCCAAAGGACATCGGTTTATCTTAGCTATAACCGATTACTTCTCTAAATGGGCTGAAGCTATTTCCTTGGGGGAGGTAAAGGCATCTGACATGATCAAATTTATTAAACATCACGTCATTTACTGTTTCGATGTACCACGACAGATTGTTCATGATAATGGGCCCTAGTTCATTGCTAGGCTTTTCAGAGGTTCTGCAACAAGTTCAGAATCCAGAGTGTATCCTCAACGGCATACTACCCAGCCGCTAACGACCTCGCAGAAGCTTTCAAAAAGACTATTGCGAAACTTCTCAAGAAATTCGTCTCAAAAGGCCAACGCGACTGGGACGACAAGTTAGCTGGATGCTTATGGGCCTGTCGCACGATGGTTCGAACCTCGATGAAGGCTACACCTTTCTCCTTGGTGTATGGGTGTGAAGCTGTGCTCCCATCAGAAATCCAAATCCCATCTCTACGTGTCACCTTGGCAACCGAGATGACAAATAAGGAGAAGCATCGACTGCGACTCCAAGAGCTGAAAGTTTTGGATGATAAACGCCTGCAAGCTTAACAGCAAATCGAGCTCTATCAAGCTCGAATTACCAGAGCCTTCAATAAGAAAGTTAAGAAGCAAATTTTCAAGAAAGGCAACCTTGTCTTAGCCATCAGAAGACCTATGGTGATGACGCATAAGACCAAAGGAAAATTTCAGCCCAAATGGGAAGGACCATTTATAGTAAAGTTGGTCTACTAAAATGGAGCATATAACCTCATAATTTCAGACGGTGATACGCTCATGATGCCAATCAATGGCAAATTCTTGAAGAAATACTATCCTTGATGGCACTCTTCTCCTGATCAGGTTAATACTACACCTCTGACTGAAGCTCCAGATCCAAGATCAACGCCAAGGAAAGCTTTCTTCCTCTACTGGATCACATCACGGTCAATCGCATCAAGCTAATCAAGCGCTGGTTATATCATGATGCATGGTGTAAATATTGAAGAAGGAACAAAATGCAAAACTTTGGTTTTAGTTACTCTTCTACTGACATTCGACGCCTCCGATGGCTAAGGATAGAGGAAAATGTTGGCTTTTAAGCCCAACATAAGTCTTCTATAACTCATCATGCTGAGGGGAATAGCATGGCTAGCCCAACTCAAACGGTAGTTGGTAAAGGTACACCAAATTCGTTGATAGCTGAGGGTTGCTAAAAATCCTAATGGACTTGGTCCAATCCTCTCCTCCAAAATCTCTTATCAATTCTTACCTACAGAATGGTAGGGCCATAAAAGTACCTGTGTTCATCTTCCTAATGAAATGAACTGGGATTTGTCAAGTTAATATTAAACCTCTGACAAACCTGATTTTCCAATCCCCACTGGATTCAGTCAAGTTAATCATAAACCTCTGACAACAAAACTCATTAGTTAGAAATCATCGCTGTTAAGTTTAATACTGCACCTCTAACGGTAAATTTTCCATATCTCAGGAAATCAACAATTGTCATGTTAATATTAAACCTCTAACAGTTCATTTTACTCTCCACCCAAAATCCCCTACCAATTCTCTTCCATAGAAGGGTAGGTCCACAAATGTAATCATTGCTATGTTAACACTATACCTCTAACAATGAAAATTTTCAATACTCCCTAACGAGTGCAAACTTCACTTGTCTAATAAACTTTTGCTTGCTTGATCCTAGGTCCATGGTGTGCAAATGAAGAATAAGACCCTAAATCACCATTTAATGGGTGATTAAAGGCCTACCAAGTAGCCATTGACTTTAGGGAGGACATTTTGTCAGCTCAGGGCATCAAATCCTGAATCCAAAAGATCCATATGATAGAAAACTAATGGGATGGCGCGCTGCCCTGGCAGGGCCGCGTTTCCACGGCCATGTGGGCGTGTGCGCCCAGGCTTTAGGCCAGGGGTCGTCCCCCTGGCCCCCTTCGCCCTAGTGCCTATAAATACCTCCCCAGGGGTCTTCAGTTGGAAGATATTCAGAGTTAGAGTAAGTTGTTGTAATCTTGTTTTTAGGGTTATAATTATTTTAGTTTCCTTCTTCTTCTTCTAGTTTTAGTTTTATCCATTAGAGTGAAAGAGAAAGAGTGTGTAAGAGTTGTATTTGAAGGGTGACAAGCTAATACAAGTAACTATTTCTCTTTCTTCTTTCCATTTACTTGTGTTTTCCGTTTGTTTCTACTTTCTTGTTGTAGTGTAACTCCCTCTCTTTACTTGTTGTTATAAATTAGAGATTTTTCCTTTTAACTTTGCTGATACCATTAGTGCACTCGTGTCTTCCCTTACTCTCGCCTTCTATTAGATCTTGATAAGGGAATGTCTGAGTTTTTGCCATGTAAAGCTAAGTTATAGGAAGAACTTTCACTTGATTTTCACGTGAATAGTCCCTATGCATAAGGGATATGCTTGCCTATGATTCATCGTGAGGCTATATCTTCAAGAAGTTAGAGATTAGTGGGAGCACTTAGTAGAAAGTTAGCCATGCGTTTTTACCATTAAGAAAATCTAACTTTACAAACCACCAATCATTTTCAAATAATTCTTGAAACTAACTTGTTTTCATTTTCCAATTCTTTATTTAAAACAAAGAACTTTCTCTTTTCTTGAACAAAGAAGCCACATCAAGCTTTCTTCGCTCTCCCTCCTTGTGGATACGATCTGTATAGTCATTTCTCTACTATGGAAGAATCGCAAAAGCAGTAACATCGACCCACACTCTTTTTGCTTATTCTTTTACTTGCTTTTTGCCGATCAAATTTTGGCGCCGTTGCCGGGGAGGGAACGGCTTTATTGTTCAATACTAAAAATTTTTCTTTGTTCTTGTGTGTAAGAGAAGTACCAAGGAGCTCACTATCACGGGAAGCGAAAGTGGTGGCCAAGGACGTTGCACGAGGATTCATTTGCCCTCAAAAAAATTCGTGTAAAAACGAGTTTCTCCGATTGAAGTACTAACAAACTCGTTTGCAGGGTTGCCGAAAGCCGCTAAAATTGCTTTCTAAAATTTTAGTTTTCTTGAATGCTTCACCTTATACATGTGTAATAAACTCAACAGAAATCCACTTGTTGCTTAATAGAAATTTGGTTTAGACTCTTGCATTTAGGGCACGTGTTTATTTTAATTCATTTAAATTTCTGTTGAAGTGTGCTGGAGAAAAGATACGTGTGCATTCATATAGAATAGGACCAACATTTTGGAGCGATTTATCGCTTTGAGTGTTACCTTGTTGTGAATAAACTGTACACTTGCACAATTGACATTAATGGCAAAATCCCAAATAAACAAGATAAGTGGCGATTTTATCACCCTTCCTTAACCCAAAAACCATCTCTAAGTGCGCTCACACTAGCCCAAGCCTTAACTAAAAACTGATAGTCGTTGGCCCTAGAGACATGTCGGACTCATTAAGAAATTAACTGAGGGTGAAAATTGCAAGAACTATACTCCTGCAAAATCGGTGTCTAAGGAAAGTGGATTGAGAGGTAAAGCCTCGAAAGCTCCGTGGTTTGGCGTAATTAAGGCTCGTGGCTCATGCGCGGATACCTCCCCCCGAGCTTTGCCCTTTCCTGACCAATTAGCTTGTAGTCGAGTTCCTTCAATAACCTCCCCCGGAGAATCGACCAGTTAGGAGTCGTCTAGGTCCAGGTACCTTAGACTAAGGCTTGGTGGTTGTTTTTCTTTCTTTTGTTTGTTTTTTATTCTTTTCATTTGTTTGTTGTTTTTACGTTACTTGTGGTGTGCTGCATGCAAGAGTGGGTAAGAGATCCTGTATCTTTCAGATTAACTAGAAACACTTCTTTACCCTTGCATCCAGAACCGGTGATGGCGTCACTTCAGGACAGATTTTACCCGATCAGAACTTCATTACCATCTTGTATAAAACTGCCTGAGGTAAATGAAAATAATTTTGAATTAAAGTCTCAATTCATCAACACTCTCCCAAAGTTTCATGGTTTAGAATCGGAGGACGCATAATTCTTTGTTAGGAATTTAAAGAAGTGTGCCTTATGATGCGTATACCCCAGCTAGGAGACGATGCCGTTATGTTACGTTTCATTCTCTTTTCCCTAAAGGACCTAGCGAAGAAATGGTTGTATAGTTTGGCGGTAGATTCTATCACGACGTGGGATGATTTCGTCAAGGCCTTCTTGAAGAAATTCTACCCAATTCACAAAACTGCCCTCATTAAAAAGAATATCATGCAGTTCAGATAAGAACCAGCGAACCATTTTGGAGATACTTTGAGCGATTCAAAGACCTCCTAGCTCAGTGCCCTCATCGTGGTGTGGAGAAATGGCGTCAGTGTCATATTCTCTACGATGGCTTAGATTATCAAACGAAAACCCTCTTAGAAATCATGTGTCAGGGAGGGTTCTTGGAAAAGGATGAGAACCAGGGTTGAGATTTATTGAGGATTTAGCTGAAAAAACCCTGCAATAGGAGCCAGCCTCAAAAAAAACCTAGGAATTCACAATCGATAGCTTCAAGAGGAGGGCTCCTATCTCTAGAATCATCCATAGCTGTAGAAGCTAAAATTGTAGCCCTAATGAGGAGAATAGAGGCTTTAGAGACAAAAGAGCCAACCAATGTCAACCAAATCAACCCACCACCAATTCAGAATTCGGGTTGTTCATACTGTCAGGCACCAAATCATGTCTTTGAAGAGTGTCCTATTTTTCATGCCCAGCAAGTGCCACCGGAACACCTGAACGCGGCCTACTCACGGTCGCCATATAATCCCTACTCGCAAACATACAATCCAGGTTGGAGGAATCACCCAAATTTCTCCTGGACCCAGAACAATCCTCCTAGGCCTAATTTCTCCAATAATTTTCACCATCCCAGTCCTCCACCAAATTTTCCCAGTCAAGCTCCATCTTCCTCCTCTCAAAATTCACCAATAGAAAAGAAATTTAGAAAGTTGGAGAAGAGCATGGAAGCTTTTATGAAGTCCCAAACTGCTTTTATGCAAAATTAGGGACAAACACTGAACAACCATTCACAGGCTATATCGAGATTAAAAATACAGATGAGCCAATTAGCTAGCTCCCTAAGTGAAAGACCAAAGGGTACTTTACCTAGTCAGCCGCTAGTTAACCCAAAAAACTCCAATCAAGCATATGAAATTTAGGATTTTTCGATCAACCAGTGCAATATTGTTCACACACTTCGATCTGGAAAGAAGGTGGACAACCAGGTCTACCAACAGAAAAATGCTGTCCATCCTGATCCTACTCCAGCCTCCACCTCTGCTAGTTCCTCCCACTCTGCTCCTCAAACATCTGATGAGGACAAAGCTGCTGAACAAGTTCATAAGCCTGTAGCACCCTTTCCAATAGGCTTAGAAACAACAATAAGAATATGCACATGGAAAAGATGCTAGAGATGTTTAACTAGGTCAAACTGAATGTGCCTCTTCTTGACGCTATCCAACAAGTCCCAACTTATGCCAAATTTTTTAAGGATATGTATACGAAAAAGAGAAAGACAAATGTGCCCAAGAAAGTGTTCTTGGCAACCAATATAAGCGAAATTCTGTCTGGTCCCATTCCGGTGAAATACAAGGATCCCGGATGTCCCATAATTTCCTGCACCATAGGACAGACCGAAATTTGTAGAGCACTCGTTGACTTGGGAACAAGTATCAATTTGCTACATCTCTCAGTATACCAGCAACTTTGGTTGGGCGAGCTGAGCCCAACCCGAGTCACTATTCAGTTAGCTGACCGATCTGTGAAAATCCCCAAGGGGGAAATCACAGATGTCCTTTTCCGGGTTGGAGATTTCATCTATCTTGTTGACTTCATTGTGCTTGAGATCCAACCTGTATCAAATTTGAGGTCTCAAACTCCAGTCATCTTAGGGTGCCCTTTCCTTGCTACAGCCAATGCCATAATCAACTGTAGGAACGGGTCCATGCGATTGACCTTTGGAGATATGACGAAGGAAGTCAATGTCTTCAATCTTGGAAGACAACCTAGGGACGTCAATGATCAGACTTTTGAGGTCAATTCCATTAAAAATCTGACCAGTGAGCATGAGAAAAGCATGGAGATAGAAATAGAGGCAGAGTTTGATCTGGAGTTTGAGAATTTTAATCTTAACCAGATCATAGATTCAGCAGTGGATTAGGCGTCCAGCCCAAGTGTACCTCATCACGGGAATGAAAGTCCAGATATTACCTCCAATGAAGCAACACCTACCCTAGAGCTAAAAGACTTACCTGAACACCTCAAGTACAAGAGAAACCCTGCCAGTCATCATAGCATCCCACTGACTGAGCAACAAGAGGATAGCTTAATGTCTATTCTAAAAAGATATAGGGAAGCAATTGGATGGACGATGAAGGATATCAAAGGGATAAATCCATCCATAGTGCAACATAGAATCCATTTGACCGATGAAGCAACCCCAGGAGGGACCCACAACGCAGGCTTAACCTACTCATGCAAGAGGCAGTTAAAGTGAAAAATTTGAAACTATTAGATAATGGGATCATTTATCTCATTTCTGATAGCCAATGGGTTAGCCCTGTTCATGCGGTCCCAAAGAAAGCTGGCTTTACGGTGGTTGAAAATGAGCAAAAAGAGTTGGTGCAGACAAGACTGCCTGCCAAGGTTCGTGACTGTATCGACTATAGAAAGTTGAATGTAGCCACCCGAAAAGACCACTTCCCGCTACCCTTCATCGACCAAATGCTTGAACGATTAGCTGGACATGAGTACTATTGCTTCCTAGATGGGTACTCGGGATATAATCAAATCCCCATTGCTGCAGAAGACCAGGAAAAGATCATGTTCACCTGCCCGTTCGGAACCTTCGCTTATCGACGCATGCCCTTTGGATTGTGCAATGCTCCCGCAACAATCCAACGATGCATGCTTAGTCTTTTCTCCGACATGGTCGAACGTTTCCTTGAGATTTTTATGGATGACTTCTCCATCTACGGAGATTCATTTGATCAGTGTTTTCATCACCTAGAGTTAGTTCTGCAGAGGTGCAAGGAGAAGAATCTAACTCTAAACTGGGAGAAATATCACTTCATGGTGAGACAGGGGATTGTCTTAGGCCATGAGATTTCTAGGAGAGGAATTGAAGTGGACAAGGCTAAAGTAGAAGTGATTGCTAAGCTTCCTCCACCCAAAAGCATCAAGGATATTAGATCCTTTCTAGAGCATGCTGGGTTCTACCGACGGTTCATTAAGGATTTTAGCAAAATCGCTAGGCCCTTAACCAACCTGCTCGCTAAGGACGTGCCCTTTGATTTTAACGATGAATGTTTCAAGTCATGGGGGAAGCTCAAGTAAGAACTTATTTCTGCGCCTATTATTTCTGCTCCTAATTGGGCCCAACCATTTGAAATCATGTGCGATGCCTCTGATTTTGCTATTGGCACTGTTCTAGAACAGCACATCGACAATAGGCAACACGTGATTTATTACTCGAGTAGGACCTTGAATGATGCCTAACAGAATTATACAACGACTGAGAAGGATTCTTGACCGTTGTCTTGCGTTAGAGAAGTTCCGGTCCTACTTGTTAGGCTCGAAGACGGTGATTTTTACGGATCACTCAGCTCTGAAATACCTCATGACCAAGAAGGAAGTAAAAGCCCGATTGATTCAGTGGATCCTTTTGTTTTAAGAATTTGACCTGAAAATTTGGGATAAACGAGGTATAGAAAATGTGGTTGCAGATCATTTGTCACGAATTCTGAACGCACTGATCATACAAGCTCCGATCAATGAGGATTTCCCAGACGAGCACATCCTGGCCATTCTTAAGGAACCCTGGTATGCGGACATTGTTAATTACCTGACCACTGGACAACTACCCGCTGACTGGACAAAGCAAGACCAGTGTAGTTTCTTTGCCCAAGTACGGTACTTCTTTTGGGAAGAGCCGTATCTTTTTAACTATTGTCCCGACCTGATTATTCGACGATGCATACCAGAGGAGGAACAGAGGAGTGTGCTCAGCTTTTTCCATGACCTTGCATGCGGAGGACACTTCTGTACCCGCAAGACTGTAGAGAAAGTTCTACAAAGTCAGTTTTATTGGCCCACTTTCCTTAAAGACTCATACCATTTTTGCAAGGCATGCACAAATTGTCAGAAAATTGAGAAAATTTCAAGAAGAGACATGATGCCCCTGAACCCGATCCTGAAAGTTGAAAATTTTGATGTTTGGGGTATCGACTTCATGGGACTATTCCCTAATTCCTTCAGCAACCAGTTCATTTGGTTGCTGTAGCCTATGTCTCTAAATGGGTTGAAGCTGTGCCTACAAAGACCAATGACAACAAAGTGGTTGTCAAATTTCCTAAAGACAACATCTTCTCCCGATTTGGCACCCCTAGAGCGTAATTAGTGATAATGGATCGCATTTCTGCAACATTATTTTTGAAGCTCTAATGCGAAAATATTTCATCACTCACAAGTTATCTACTCCGTATCATCTCCAGACAAATGGGCAGGTCGAAGGCACTAATCGACAACTCAAGCTCATTTTAGAAAAGACTGTCGGACAGAACCGAAAGGATTGGTCGGTCAAACTCAACGATGCATTGTGGGCTTACCGCACTGCTTTTAAGACAGTTCTAGGGATGTCTCCATATAAAATCGTATTTGAAGAAGCCTGTCATCTACCAGTCGAGTTAGAACACCGTGCCCTATGGGCCATTAAACAACTCAATTTTGATCTGAGTAAGGCCGGTGAGCTAAGGAGACTGCAGATCTCAGAATTAGAGGAGATACGAAATGAAGCTTATGAGAATGCCCGAATCACCAAAAGCAGGACTAAACTTTTCCATGACTAGATCATAACCCGAAAAAACTTTGCCCCGGGAGACAAGGCTCTGCTATACAACTCGAGGCTTCATATTTTCGCGGGGAAGCTGAAGACTCGTTGGTCTACACCATTCATCGTGCGCACCATTTTTCCACACGGTGTTGTGATTATTGTAGATCCTAAGAACAACATGGAATTCACAGTGAACGGGTAAAAACTGAAGCCCTTCTTAACCACTGAGCCTATGACTCCGGATGATAGTGTGCTGACTCTTTTTGCCCCGTTATACACCTGACCACAGCAAAAAAAAAAAAATTTATGTACTTACTCCTTCTACATTTTTTGACATTTCTTTAGCCTATTTGCCCTTGGCCGACCAAGTCAACGAAGACGGTGACATCATATCTTCACCCTATTTATTGTCTTTGCATTTACATCAACATTCATTGAGGACAATGCATTAGATAGGTGGGGGGGTGCTAACACTTTTTCCTTCTTTCCAAAAAAAAAAAACTCCAGATTAAAAAGAAATTTCATACTCTTTATAAAAATACCAAAATGTTGTAGGAATTAAGGGAACCTTATTAATGAATCTTTATTTTTGCCTAAATAAACAAGAAAGATTGGTTTGATTAAGAGTTAGGAAGGATAAGGAAAATAATTCATACCTTTTATTTAGCCATAGTAGAATATGCATAAACCCACACACATGCTTGGAATTTATAGACACAACTCTAAAAAAAACGCTGGATAATTATGCCTCAAGAAGCATGATTACTCACGCAAAAAAATAATAATATATAAGTAAATCTTAATTTTGTGACCTACTCTACTTATATATTTAACCTGAGGGGTATTTTTCCACCTGGTGCTCTAAAACCATCTAGTTTGGGAGTCATCGGTTTGATATGTATTACATGAGTAAAGTAGAAAGCCTAATGAAACTAAGAATAATAGATAAATATTAATAAGCTTAAATGATATTAAAAGTTGAGTTGAAAAATCCCAAGCACATCACACTTACACATTATGCATATCGATCTGAAGCAAAATAACAGAATGAGTTAGAAGTATAAGATTCTTTCTAAATTTAAAGAAAAATCATAATTTCTTCTTTTATAAAGGCTAAAATATAGGAGGACTTATGAAGGGTTGAACTTAATTCTTACACCATTCGATCATTTTTACTTAAATGATTGAAAGTTCTTTTTCTTGAAAGAGGTTTGCGAATAATTTTTTCACTTACTAGATTTTGTGGGTGCAATCCGCTGAAAACCCTCAGGATACAACACTCCTCCTCTAGGGGAAACTTAGAGGTTTAAAGGCTTATTGCACATGCTCAGTACAATCGCGTCACCTGCGAAAGTGGTGTAATAATTTTTTTATTTTTTATTTTGTTCGGGACGAGCAAAAAGATAAGTATGGAGGTGTGATTAGTCTCTAATTTTGCATAATTTTCATCACATTCTCATATTTAATTGATGTAAAATTCTGCAAATAAACCTTTGCTTGCTTGATCCTAGGTTCATGGTGTGCAAATGAATAAGAAGACCCTAAATCACCGTTTAATGGGTGATTAAAAGCCTACCAAGTAGCCATTGACTTTAGGGAGGAGACTTTGTCAGCCTAGGGCATCAAATCCTGAATCCAAGAGATCCAGACGACATAAGACTGATGGGACGGCGCGCTGCTCGAAGCCAGGCACGCGCCGCCCTGGTAAGGCCGCGTTTCCGCGGCCATGTGGGCGCGTGCGCGCCCGGGCTTTGGGCCAAGGGTTGTCCCCTGGCCCCCTTCCCCCTGGTGCCTATAAATACCCCCAGGGGTCTTCAGTTGGGAGATATCCAGAGTTAGAGTAAGTTGTTGTAATCTTGTTTTTAGGATTGTAATTGTTTTAGTTTCCTTCTTCTTTTTCTAGTTTTAGTTTTATCCATTAGAGTGAAAGAGAGAGAGTGTGTAAGAGTTGTATTTGAAGGGTGACAAGCTAATACAAGTAACTACTTGTCTTCCTTCTTTCCATTTACTTGTGTTTTCCATTTGTTTCTACTTTCTTGTTGTAGTGTAACTCCCTCTCTACCTCCTTTCTTTTGTTGTTTCTTTTCTCAAGTATGTCTTATTAACTCTTTCATTACATGGCTAACTAACGACTAACCCACTAATCTCTAACAACTTGATTGATAACCCAACTGAGTCAATAGTGTCAAACAAGCCTTGTGAAACGAGAGCTATGACATCTTAAGACGAGGTTTCTAACTCTAACTTACCTACAAGTACTTACTTTCTTATATTTCATTCTTAATGGGTTTTTGATGATCTATAAGTTGTCTACTTTACTTATTGTTATAAGTTAGAGATTTTTCTTTTTAATTTTGCCGATACCATTAGTGCACTCGTGTCTTCCCTTACTCTCGCCTTCTATTGGATCTTGATAAGGGAATGTTCGAGTTTTTGCTATGTAAAGTTAAGTTATAGGAAGAACTTTCACTTAATTTCCACGTGAATAGTTCCTATGCATAAGGGATATGCTTGCCTATGATCCATCGTGAGGTTATATCTTCAAGAAGTTAGAGATTAGTGGGAGCACTTAGTAGAAAGTTAGCCATGCGTTTTTACCATTAAGAAAATCTAACTTTACAAACCACCAAATCATTTTCAAATAATTCTTGAAATCAACTTGTTCTCATTTTCCAATTCTTTATTTAAAATAAAGAACTTTCTCTTTTCTTGAAAAAAGAAGCCGCATCAAGCTTTCATCGCTCTCCCTCCTTGTGGATACGATCCATATAACCACTTCGCTATTACGGAAGAATCGCAAAAGCAGTAGCATCCACCCACTCTTTTTACTTATTCTTGTACTTACTTTTGCCGATCACGGACCCAGTGTCAGCACTTTACCGCTAAATCCGTCCGAGTGTAATTACCTCGCGAGCGCAGCTTCGCCACGCGCGGTAGTTTAGCGTTCATACCTCAACCCGTTGTGTGTATTTAACTGTGTCGCGAGCAGTAACCACGCCGAAAGTGATAGCGTCTAGCGCTGTACGTTAGCTTCACTCCAGCTTTACTTTGCTCCGCTTGAATATTCGCTTGCTTGCTTGCCCGCTTCCATACTTAATAATGTGACATCTTGTCTCCACCACAAACTGTCAAGGAACCCATCAAGAAGATCACTCATCTGAAGGTTGATGTAGAGGGCCTTGCCGTTCATAACAACGGGGAGATCCCAACCACGACCGGATACGCGGGGCATCGTGGCAACATAGAGGTTCTCTACATCCTCTAGAAATACATCACAACAGATAACAACCCTAACCTTCACAAGAAACAACAACCCATGGACATGATGACAACTGGAGTGGTTCAAGGCCTGGAGATTGTTGGTACAGGGTTCATTTTGGGGCAGGGAGAGATGGGGAGAGGCGGCAAGGACTTCTGCCTCTCTCCCCCTTGACTCAACTGGCTGTGCCGACTGTCTTTTTTTTCCCATAAAGAAACATTTTTTTTGAGGGGGTATTGCTTAGAGTAGCAGTGGTTGCTTGTCCCTACAAAGGAAAGACGTGTCTTTTCCCTCGCTTTCCGTTATCGTTGTGTTTCAATGTGCAAGAAAATGTAATGAATTAGCATAGCATTCTTGGATTGCAGAGTTGCAAATTCATTTGGAATGAGCTAGTTTCCCCCACAGTTTTTTCCTTTTACTTATTTCTTTGTCACTTTTATTATTTTTGACCAAAAGATGATAAATAGCTGTCACAGCTTTTTTTTTTTTGTTGGTCAACAAGTGAAACCAAGACTGCTACAGTTGCAAAATAGCATCCCGCACCTTGTTTCCATCAATGAGCAACTCAAGGAAATTTTCATTAAATTTTCACAAGATTCTCCATTGTCTATGACTATGATGCATGACACGACGCGAACACAGTACACGGCAAAATTCAAAGGATTAGGATACGTAGACACGACAATAAAATTTTATTATTATTATCTATAAATAAATTTATAAAATATCGATCAATAAAATTTCAATAGAGAGAGGAGGAGAGAGCGGAGAGCAGATTGATAGAGATCTTACCTTCACGAAGAGACCATCATGATACCACCACGAGACGAGACCACCACGAGAGAGAGCTTATCACCACGACAGCACCACGAGACGAGACCACCACCACGAGAGAGAGCTTACCATCACGGCACCACTACGAGATCAGACTACCACCACGACGAGACCACTACGACAACGAGACCACCACATCAACACCGTGACTTGTATACTAGATTTAGATAAATATGTGATCACCACCACGACACCGCCCAATCAGTGAAAAGAAATATCTAATTTTAGAAATGCATACTAGATTTAGAGAATGAAAAACTTGTGGGTAATTAATACGCCCCATCAAAAGATTACTGATGAAGCTTACTAGACTAGTCTTTTAAAGTGCACTGCCATCTTCCTTGATACAGAGTTGATTTGTATACTATGAGGCATGAACACGGACACAAAAAATATATACGACACAATAAGGACACAAAGGCATAACAAATCCTTAAAATGCAGGATACGAGGACATGGTGATATAACTATGTATGTGTGTATCTATATGCATATCAAAACCTGTAGTAATTAGGATGTGTTCTATTAATTAAACGGTAAACAAAATGAAATTTAAATGATCCAAATTCATAGCTTCTAATAAAGTAATATGTAAAATAAAAAATCTAAAAATAATTTAATTAATACCTCACCTAGCACATGATGTGTTTAGATTCTACTAACATAATATTTGCTTATGTTGAAGAGAATTATTTTTTATAATTTATTTAAGTGAAGGTATCTAACACATGATCTTTGAATTTATCAAAACTGACACGACGTTGGATACGGTGTCGACACACGAGTTTATGATTTTTTAAAAACCGACACTGCTTTGGAGTGTCCGATACATGTAGGGTAAGTGTCTTGCAAGTGTCAGTTTCTGACACGGACACGGCACCCACTTTGAAGTGTCTGTGCTTTATAGGTTTATAAAATAGGCTTTTTAATATTTGTCCTGTAAATCTTTTTTATTTTTATATTAGTCCCTCAAATATTTTTGTAATATCAATTTAGCCCCTCTGATCTTTTTAGTTATCTCAAATCAGGATAATCGTCCAATTTTCATCCAATATAAATGAAAAAGTTAGACTTAGGCTTAATGAAATCACACTTTGCCAAAAACACCTTAGGTACAAGCTTGGAACGTAACCCTAGTATTGGGGGTGGAAATCAATTCCCCTCATTTAGTATAGTAAAAACCCACTCTCTCTCATTTGAGAGAAAAATCCAAGCGGCAAGTAGATCTGGGGATTTCTTGAGGGATATTGGTGATTGATAAGGGAATTTGCTGCGAATATGTAGCATTGACACTCACATTATGGAGCCGTATTGTATCCATAATGTTTTCGACACGTGTGTATTTTAAAGAATTTTTACATATCCGTGTTTCGTGTTCTTGTTGGAGTAGTTGCGTCCATGTTACATACGTTGAGCCTACAGACCCCGAAAAATAAGAAAATCTTATCTTGTAAACCTATTGTGTATAAAGTCTAGCAAATTAAAGTTTTTTTATTTTTTTACCAAATGTTGGTTTCCTCTTGTTTTTTAGGGCCAAGGAAGGAGAAAAAAGAAGTGAGGAGAAAGAAGAGGCTTGGAATGGGATTCATGGGAATTTTGGGTTCAAGTGTTATGAGTTGAGAGGAGAAGAATGGAAGGAGAAGACATAAGGAGGAAGAGATAGGGTATTTGTAGGCCCCACATTCCCAACCGTTGGGGGTTATAGCTGTTGGGGGGCAATTGAGAGGATATAATTGTCATTTACGTTGTTTCTGTTAACTTTAAAGTAATATTTCCTCCCTCATTTGAGGTAACCAAAAGATTTGAAGTTCTAAATTGATATTACAAAGATTTGAGGGGCTAATATAAAATTTTGCACAATATTGATGGTGGCAAGTTGTGAACTGCCAACCTCTCTTCTTCCAATTTTATTACGATTACTAACTAATTTCTGCCAGTTTTACGTAGTGCTTGCGCTTCATAATTTCTCTTTTTATTCCTTGGACACAGGTTCCTAAACAAAGCAGCAGTGAGAAGTGGCTGGAGCACACCATGGATGTTGTGTTCAGTTACCCAAGTGGAGGAGACCAAACAAATTATCCGAATGTTTCCTGCATCAGCCGCCATGTTCGTCCCATTCGCCATCCACGCGCAAATCGGCACCCTCTTCGTAAAGCAAGGCACCACATTAGACCGACACATCGGACCTAACTTCAACAACGCTCTCCATGCTCATCTCGATTCTTCTTTACGATCGTTTGTTTGTAAAGATCGCGAGGAATTGGACTAGAAATCCCAGGGGAATCACACTGCTTCAAAGGATAGGAGTCGGGCTGGCCATGCACATCGTCAGCATGCTAACGGCGTCTCTGGTTGAAAGAACAAGACCTAAGTGTTGCTAGAGACCATGGACTAGTACAAAGTGGAGGACCAGTCCCACTGACCATCTCCATACTACTGCCTCAGTCTGTGCTCATGGGGGTAGCTGATACTTTCTTGGTGGTGGGAGAGGAGGAGTTTTTCTATGACCAAGCACCAGAGAGCATGAAGAGCTGGGGAGCTCACTTTCTTTGACTATTTCTGGAGTTGGCAATTTTCTGAGTAGCTTTCTACTCTCAGTTGTGTCTGATATCACAAAGAGAGATGGGAAAGGATGGGTGCTGAACATTCTCAATGCATCACATCTGGACTATTTCTATGGATTTCTCACTGTCCTTAGTGCCCTAAATTTGGTGTTCTTCCTTTATAACTGTAAGATCTTTGCCTACAAAGCAGAGGTCTTTGAAAATGTGGAGACTGAGGAAATCGAAGAGTAAGCAGACCAGAGTCAGAAAATTTGTAGTTCACTCATCTGTTGCCACTCGCGCTTGGACCATGCTAATCTCCTCTGAATCGTTTTGATTTTATCAGTGCAGTATGAGATATTTAATGAGTAGGAAAGTCATACATTCTTCAAAATGTGTAACATTGTGTAATATTATGACTACAATTTGCAATGTGTTTTTTTTTTTTTTTGTGTACCTTTTCTCCAATGATAAAAGACGACAGTGATTATGAGTCACAGTTTCTCTTGCTGTATTGGTTGGAAGCTTGTTTGGCAATATGTTTTGCCGATGAATCTCTGAAATTTACATATAGAATTTGTTTATAAATTTCTTTCAGGAAGTGATTCTATTATGAAACATTCAGAATGACACCATTCTCATGTTACAATAAATGAGAAAAGCGATCCCTCATTATATGTGGTGAAAATGGAATTGAGCTCATTACTTGTATGGAAGCAGTGCAAATTAGTCCTCACCCTCGAGTTTTTGGGTCCTTGATGCCACAGTTATCATTATTTAGTGTTAGATTTTTACAGCATGTACAGTAAGTAAGTACTAAAGTTGAGGTCTATGGATAGAAGAACTCGTTTATGAATTTCTTTTAAGTAGTACAGTTATTTAAACTCAAATAAGTGATAAGTAGCCCTTAAAAATAAATTAAGATTTTCTTAGACAATTTTATTTTCAAATGAAAAGTTAAAAATATAGAATTAATTTTTCAAATATTATTACTTTAACAACAAAGGGTTTGTATTCAATGTGCGGGTACGTGCACAGAGAGAGCGAGGGAGGGATCGGAGGGAGGGGATTAAAAATTTGATTGCAAACATCTGAACAGAATCAATGATTTGGTTGTAAACAACTAAAACTACAAAGCAATAAATCTTTACTTCGAACTTCGTAGTTATTCAAGTAACAAATGTTTATCAGAGTGAAATGTAAACTGCATCTTCTAACCAGGGGTTCAGCAGGAAACGTTCATTAGATTAGTAGGAAATCATCCAGGTCTAGCCGTAACAGTCATAAGTCAACAAATTAAGAGGCATAAATATTTACACACAAATAATTGATTATGACACATATCAAAAAATTACAAAGAGTGTCATTAATTTTTTAAACACTTTTGCTCTTAGAGAAGAGTCCAAAATGTCCTTCCTTCTTCCTCCTCCTCTCCTACTTTGTCTCAACTCTGAAGCTCTCAAATGCGAAACGAGAAGAGATAGACCTTCTTCAAAACCCTCTTGACAGCCAGCAACTACTCCTCTCTTTTTCTCGCGCGCTCTTGAATAGATAAAAAATGGTGTCTTTAGCTCTATAGAATTGGCCTCCGCTGCCACACCCTCTCTCCAAGCCCTCACCTTTGCCCTCTCCGTCACCAAAGAGGACCGCCGTCATCACGGCCGCCGCCTTCGTCGACCCCGCGGCCGTCTTCATCACCCCCGCTCAGAAGGAGCGACATAATCTCAAGGAGTTGAGGAAGTCCTCTCCGGTGTGGCAGACGGAATCGTCAGAGCGAAAGGTGGTGTTGGAGGTGAAAGTGAGGAAGGAGGTGAGGCAGGGGAGGGGGCGGGGACAGGGGGGAGGGCAGGGGGAGCGGGGGACCGCCGACGGTCAGGGAATTGGAGGGAGGTGAGGGCAGAGGCTAAGGGGAGATGGTCGGGGGGTATTTTGAAAATATTTAAAAATTTGATGAATGCCTTGATCAATTTGGTGTGTTTATTAGTCCAGTGTATTCTCTAATCAATTGCTTTTGTGTCAATATCCATGCTTCAAATTAAGCAAATCAGTAATTAAAAGAAAATTTGACAATGAGAAGGGTAAGGTTCGTGCTCACTGTTCACTGGAGAGCAAAAGGGAAAGTTGCCCATTTATTATGCTATCCGGAAATTGAAAGAAATAAAATTAAAAAAGTGCAAGCCTTTATGCTCTGAAAAATTTATGTTGATTTGTCTTTAATGAATAAACCAAATCGTAATCTTAGACCTTTTCTCAAATCAATTAGCCACCCTATAAAATCTCTAACCACCCTAAAAGTCATCAATAACCACCCTATGAAGATCTTGGCTACCCTATGAAGATCTTAGCCACCCTATAATTTTGATGTATGTATAGAGTGAAGTGATAAAGAGGTTTAGAAGTTTTGCCTGTAAATAGGCATCACATTGCATGAGATTTCAAGAGCAAGAAAGTGAGAAGAGAGAGTTGCTAAATATTGTATTGTCATCTTCTTTCTTTTGCCATTCATCTTCCTTTATTAAGCTCTGGTGAGTTGGGTTTCATTGGGTTTGGGTGAGTGAGATTAGAGTTGTAATCTCTTGTATTCTTCCCTTTTGATTAGTGGATTCCTCTTTCTGTCTTCTCCCGTGAACGTAGGTCACATTGACTGAACCACATTAAATACTGGTGTGTTGTCTTCTTTATTTTATTAGCTTGTATTGTTATCTGTCTCTCTTTATATTTACCATCTCTTGCATTAGAAGCCCACTGCTATAACAAACTGGTATCAGAGCTAGTGTTATTTTCTTATAAGTTTTGAGATGACTTCGGTAAAGTACAAAGTAGAGAAATTGGACGGGAGAAATAGCTTCAATTTGTGGAGAGTAAAAATGCGGGCCCTCTTGGTGCAACAAGGCTTATTGAAAGTCTTATCTGGTAAGCACAAGTTGCCAGAATTCATGTCCGAAGATGAAAAAGAAGAAATCGAGATGAAGACGCATAGTGCCATACAACTTTGTCTAACCGATGAGGATACCGCCGCCGATTTGTGGTTCAAATTAGAGAGCTTGTATATGACAAAGTCCCTGACCAACAAGCTTTACTTGAAGCAGCTCCTCTTCACCCTTCGCATGAAGGAAGGTATGCCAATTAAAGGCCACTTAGATGAACTCAATAAAATTCTTATAGATTTAAAAATATTGATGTTAAAATAGATGAAGAAGATCAAGCTCTCATATTATTATACTCATTACCTCCTTCCTTTGAAAATTTTATTAATAATATGCTCTATGGTAGAGATACTTTCTTTTTAGTAGATGTTAAATCAGCCTAACATTCTAAGGAGTTAATACAAAAAGTGTCAGTTGTAAAGAGTGAGGATCAAGATGAAGGCTTGTTCATCCGTGGTCGTACAGAGAAGGGTCGAGAAAAATCTCGAGGAAAATCTAGATCTAAATTTAGATTAAGAAAAAATGTTGAATGTCACTATTGTCATAAGTTTAGACACTATATGAAAAATTGTTTTAAGCTCAAAGAAAAAGAAAAAAATGTAAGGAGAAAATCTCAATATGAGAAATATTCGGTTGTTAGTGTTGCAGAAGAAGTCTCCACATCACATGAGGTTCTTTCAGTTACCGTCTTTAATGCCCGTTCACGAGATAAGTGGGTTCTTGATTCAGATTATTCTTATCACATATGTCTCCATAGGGACTGGTTTGTGACCTACCAGCCAATTGATGGTGGTAATGTCTTAATGGGAAATAACATGCCCTGCAAGACAATTAGTATTGGGTTAAACACGATTAGAATGCATGATGGTATTGTTTAGAACGTTGAGTAATGTTCAGCATGCGCCAGATTTGAAGAAAAATGTAATTTCTTTGGGCACCCTTGACTCCAATGGCTGTAAGTTTTCAGCTAAAGGTAGAGTTTTGAGAGTTAATAAAGGCTCTCTTGTTGTAATAAAAGAAAGAAGGTGAATACCCTTTATATCCTTCAAGGTAGCACGGTGAGGGTGATGTCGCTGTGTCAATGTCAGAAGACCCAGACTTAGATACTACTCGTTTGTGGCATATGCGGTTAGGACAAATGAGTGAGAGAGGACTACATGTGTTGAGTAAGCAAGGTTTGCTTTGTGGTCAGAAAACAGGAAAGCTTAACTTTTATGAACATTATTTTTTGGCAAGTAGCACAAAGTTTCTTTTGGTATAGATGTTCACAGGACTAAAGACACCTTAAATTACATTCATTCAGATATTTGGGGTCCTTCTCAGGTTCCATCGAAAGGTGGAGCTAGTTATCTTCTAACTTTAATTGATGATTATTTCAGAAAAATATGGGTATATCCTCTCAAGCATAAGAGCGATGTGTTTGCTATCTTTAAGCAGTGGAAGGTTATGATCGAAAAGCAAACAGAAAATAAGGTGAAGCGCCTCAGGACCGACAATAGAATGGAGTTTTGTTCTATAGAGTTTGATCAATTATGCAAAAATGAAGGAATTGTGTGGCATCGTACAGTTCAGTACACACCACAACAAAATGGAGTATAGAAAGGATGAACATGATACTGTTGGAGAAAGCTCGGTATATGCTCTCTAATGCTAGTTTGTCAAATTGCTTTTGGGCTGAGGTAGTAAATACAGCTTGCTATTTGGTAAATCGGTCTCCCTCTACAGCCATCGATTTTAAGACTCCTGAAGAGGTATGGTCTGATATGTTGGCCCAAAGGTTACACTCTCCATTTGTTTAGAGTTTTGATGATAACAAAACAAATAAGAGCTATTTGGTACTAATTAGTTTGTTTAAGATAAGTTTCAGGTTAGTACCATATTTGGAGGCCATTGCTTAGCTATTGTAAGAACTTCTAGGTTCATGAAGTAAAGAAGGCGTTTTGCACATCAAGGAAGGAACATAGAAGAGAAGGCTCTAGCAAGGCATTGCATGGCTCAAGACTTCAAGATTGCTCAAGATAATTCATTAGATTTGTTTCTAGTTTTATAGTTTTGTTAAAGAATAGTGAATAGGTTTGAAGCTCTATCACACACGTTTTTGCACACATCTTGTTTCCAAAATATTTCCTATAATATGTACAAAATATTTTTGTATACAATCTTCTGCCTACAAACTCTCTTTTATGTTTTATATATATTTCTATTCAAAACTACTTTGTTTTATTTTTAATTTCCCCTCAAAAATCTGTTTCTGTTTTGACTTTTGACCTGAGCCGGTCAGCCGACCGGCCGACCGACCCTGTGTCAGGTCAAGTCGGTCGACCGTCCCAGTCGACCGAGGTTCTGGCAGCAGGTACGTATCCGTGTGCACGTTTCACGGTCGACCGGGCGGTCGACCGAAACCTGCCTGATTGTAAGTCGTTGGCTCTTTATATTTTTCGGTCGACCGAGCTGTCGACCGAGAGCCGGCAACGGCTCTTATTTTTTGTACTTCGGTCGACCGACCGGTCGACCGAGATAGCCGTTTGAACAATAACAGCTAGTTTTCTGAGCTGTTTAATTTTTGTCTTTTTCTCTCTAAAAAGGGTTTAAATGATATTTACTGATCCTAATACTTTCTTATTGGTCTTAAGTGAGTTTTATCTTTAAACCCTAGCCCTCTACTATAAATAGGGGTGTTTAGGGAGAAGTTGTACATAAGAAAAATTTGCAAAAGTTTCAAAAGTTTAAGGCATTCAAAAGAGCTTTGTTTCTTAGGTTTGTGCTGAAAAATTCTCTCTTATTTTCTGAAGTGTTTTCAAGAACTCTCTGATTTCTTTTTCTTTTCTCCTTACACACAAGAGCTTCATTCCTACTCATTATTCTACAAGGATTTTTGTAAGGGAAAAGAGTTTTGCAAAAGAGAGTTTGTGGTCTTTTGATCACCAAGAGAGAACTTGTACTTGAGATTATAGAGTTGGGTACTCCGTGTATTTGTAACATCTTTGTGAAGTTATAGTGGTTAGAAATCCTTCTGGGGAAGGCGGGGATGTAGAGCTGGGTGCTCGAACCTCGAAAAAATTCTCGGTGTTTGCGTTTGGTTTACTTGCTCTTACTTCTTACTTTACTTTCATTGCTCTTATTACTTGCTTGCTATTTTCATTGCAATATTCACTTGTTTTCATTCATCTTGTCAATCAGAGTCCCTTACAACAAGATTACATTGTGCACCTCCAACTCATATCCAGAGGAATCACGAGGAAGGAGTTAGAAGCCCTTTACAGGGAATTCGGCTTCTAGTCTTGTTTTGGGAGATTGTTGCATCATAATTTTTATTTGTGTATTGATTAGCATTATCACCTATTCACCCCCCCTCTAGGTGATTTTCAATTGGTATCAGAGCTTGGACTCTAGGTTTGGCTTAACATCCTTAGAGAGATCCTTAAAATTTGCTAATCAACATTTGCATTCCATTTGTCATTCACTAGTAAACATGGCCGATAACATCAAAACCCCTCCTAAATTTGATGGACTCAACTTCCCTATTTCGAAGGTTAGGATGACTATCTTTTTGCAATCTTTAGGTAGCTTAGTAGCTAAATCCTTGACCAAACCCTATGAAGTACCCGATAGTGATGAGAGCACATGGACCGACTTTACCTTAGAGAATATGAGGCTAACTCCAAGGCCCAAAATTCCCTTCTAACCGCCTTGAATGAGGACGACCTTACACGGGTAATACATTACCAATCCGCCTATGAGATTTGGCAACATTTGTTGGTCACACACGAGGGGACTTCACAAGTTAAGAGCGCTAAGATAGATCTCTTAAGGTCCCAAAATGAATCTTTTAAAATGATTGATGATGAAACCATTGATTGCATGATTACAAGGTTTACTAAAATCACCAATGCTCTTTCCTCTTTAGGTGATGATATCTCCAATGACCAAAAGGTGTGAAAAGTGATTCGGGCTCTTCATCATGGGAGATAAAGGCCACCACCTTGAAAGAATTGAACGACAAGGAGGAAATAGACCTCATCAGTCTCATTGGGAACTTAAAGACCCATGAGATGGAAAAGAAGGCAAGAGAAGAGGCCGCTCCGCTAAAGAAGAAGTCCATAGCCTTCAAATCTTCATCCACTCTTGAGGACGATGAAGAAGATGAAGAAGAAGATGAGGAGCTCTCCCTTCTTGTGCGAAATGTCAAAAGGATGTACCGGAAGAACAAGCTCAACTTCCAAAGAAAATTTGAATGTAAAGAGGAGAGAAGAATTATTTGCTACAATTGCCGAAAGCTCGGACATATTATAGCGGATTGCCTGGAGTTCAAGAAGAAGATGACTTCCTCCTTCAAGCCAAAGAAGCCGGTTGAAAAGAAAGCCTACAAAGCCACATGGGATTCGGAAAGCGAATCCGAAGACGAGGTGGACACGGCGAACATGTGTTTCATGGCAAACACACCAAAGGTAACCCCACAACCTCTTGATGAAGATGATTAATTAAGCAAAGAAGTTATTGTACATGCTTTTGTTGAACTCTCTGAAACCTATGATAATAAAAAGATTGAATGCACTAAATTAGAAAAGGAAGTTGCTTTTCTTAAAAATCAACTTGCTATTATTTCTAGAGAAAATGATGAAATTTCCTCCAATCTCATTTCTACTCAAAATGAATTTAGTGCTTACAAAGTTGCATGTAAAGTAAAATTTCCTAAGATTGATGAAAAAGAAATTCCTTCACTAAAAACTAGAATTGTTCACTTTGAAAAGGTTTTGAAGGATTGTGCTTTTAACACTAAGAAAATTAAAGAAATGTTTTATAAAAAGCACACCTCTCATGCTAAAGATTCTCATGTTAAGATTCCTCATGCTCACACTTCACACCACACTCATGCTAAATCCACACATACTCACAAGTCTCACACTCACTATGCTTTTAGATATGGTAGAGTGTATAGATGTACTTATTGTGGTAAAAATGGACATTTGACTAAGTTTTGTTATGACCAAATAAATAGATCAAATAATCTTGTTTGGGCTCATGGCACTAACTCTTTAGGACCCAAGAAAATGTGGGTACCAAAATCAAGTCCTAAATTATTTGATGTAGGTACACACCTAGACTTCAAGACGTAAGGAGCGGTGGTACCTTGATAGTGGTTGTTCAAGACACATGACATGGGACATCAATAACTTTACAACCCTATCAAGGTACATGGAAGGTGGCACCGTCACCTTCGGGGATGACTCCAAGGGAACTATCATCGGTATATGTAACATTCAAATTAGTGCATCTTCTATTTTAGAAAATGTAGTTCTTGTTGATGGTTTGAAGCATAATTTGCTTAGCATTAGTCAACTTTGTGACCGTGGACTTAAAGTTGTTTTTGATGATTCTTCTTGCAAGATTTTTGATGTTAAAACCAATGATTGTGTTCTTATCGGTTTTCGTGACAATAATATCTATATCATTGACATGCTTAATTTAGATTGTTCTACTAAATGCTTGAATGCTTTCGATGAAAATTCTTGGCTTTGACATAGAAGATTAGGACATGCATCTTTGACCATCTTTTTAGGATTAATTCTAAGGAATTGGTGAAGGGTATACCTTACTTGAAGTTTGAGAAAGACCGCATTTGTGGTGCGTGCCAACTTGGGAAACAAACCAAGTCTCCTTCAAACCAATCAAGGATATCATGTCAACTAGGCCATTAGAATTAATTCATATGGATCTTTTTGGACCAACTAAAACTAAAAGCTTAAATGGTAGTAGATATGTATTTGTTTTAGTTGATGATTTTTTCCAATTTACTTGGGTTTTCTTTTTGGAACACAAAGATCAAATTTTTCTCATTTCAAGATTTTTCGAAAAAGGGTTGAAAAAGAAAAAGGTTTTTCGATTTTGAAAATAAGGAGTGATAGAGGTGGTGAGTTTGTTAACCAACTCTTCATGACTTATTGTGATGAAAAGGGAATCAAGCATGAAATGTCATGTCCTAGGACTCCACAACAAAATGGAGTTGTTGAAAGGAAAAATAGAACACTTTAAGAGATGGCTAGGACCATGATAAGTGAATATGACCTCCCTCAATATTTATGGGCCGAGGCCGTGAACACCGCATGCTATATTTCAAATCGTATTTATTTGTGTAAAAATTCTTCCAAAACATCTTTTGAAATGTATCATTCTAGAAAACCTAATGTTGCATATTTCAAAGTTTTTGGATGCAAGTGTTTTGTTTTGAATACTAAAGATAACTTGGGTAAATTTGATGCTAAGGCTTATGAAGCAATCTTTGTTGGATATTCTACTACTAGCAAAGCTTATAGAGTATTCAATAGATCTTCACTTACCATTGAAGAATCCATGCATGTAAAATTTGAAGAATCTAATGTAGTTGCTGGGAATGTTGTAGAGATTGACCCATTAGGTGAAGATATGGAGAGACTATCCTTGAAAGACTACCCGCTCAAGAAGAAAAGCAAGAACCAATTGGTGATGTTCAAGAGGATAAAGAGGAAAGCTCTCAACCGCTTCCTAAAGATTGGAGATACGCTACAAACCACCCCAAGGAACTCATCTTAGGTGATGTCTCTAAAGGGGTAACAACTCGCTCTAAGCTCCATGACTTATGTGGTAACTTTGCTTTCATTTCTCATTTTGAACCCAAAAGCATCCTCGAAGCCGAGGCGGACTCATATTGGTTGCTAGCCATGCAAGAGGAACTCAATCAATTTGAGCGCAACCAAGTTTGGCACCTTGTTCCTAGGCCCCATGATAGACCAATAATTGGTACTAAGTGGATCTTTAGAAACAAGATGGATGAGTCCGGTAATGTCATTAGGAATAAAGCTAGGTTAGTGGCCCAAGGTTACACTCAAGTTGAGGGAATTGACTTTGAGGAGACCTTTGCACCCGTAGCACGGCTTGAAGCCATACGGATGACACTAGCTTTGCATCTTTTAAAAATTTTAAACTTTTTCAAATGGATGTGAAAAATGCATTTTTGAATGGTTTTATAAATGAAGAAGTTTATGTTGAACAACTTCCCGGTTTTGTTGATCATGTTCATCCTAATTTCATTTTTAAACTTGATAAAGCCTTGTATGGATTGAAACAAGCTCCAAGAGCTTGGTATGAAAGGCTTTCTAGTTTTCTCATTTTAAATGATTTTGTTAAAGGCAAAGTAGACACAACTCTTTTTACTAAGCATGCTGATAATGACATTTTAATTGTGCAAATTTATGTTGATGATATAATTTTTGGATCTTCTAATGAGTTTTTATGCAAGGAGTTTGAAAAGGTTATGCAATGTGAGTTTGAAATGTCTTCCATGGGTGAATTGAATTTCTTTCTTGGACTCCAAATCAAGCAATTGCAAGATGGGAACTTCATATGTCAAGCCAAATACGCAAAGGAACTCGTAAAGAAGTTTGGACTTGAAGACTCTAAAGTTTGCAACACTCCCATGGCAACTACAACCAAGCTTGATAAGGATGACCAAGGTAAAAATGTTGATATTAAATTGTATAGAAGCATGATAGGTAGTCTTTTGTATTTAACGGCAAGTAGCCGGACATAATGTTTAGTGTGTGTCTTTGTGCTAGATTTCAATCGTGTCCCAAAGAGTCCCATCTTATTGCGGTAAAACGCATTATTCGTTATATTAAGGGCACAATTGGAATGGGTCTTTGGTATCTGAAAACCGGAGTTTCTCAATGACGAGTTATTTGGATGCCGACTATGCGGGTTGTAGAGTAGATAGAAAGAGTACTAGTGGGACATGTCAATTTCTTGGTAATTGTCTCGTTTCATGGTCCTCTAGGAAACAAAATTCTGTAGCTCTCTCAACCGCCGAGGCGGAGTATGTTGCCGCGGGGACTTGTTGTGCACAAGTCCTTTGGATGAAACATACTCTCCTTGATTATGATTTACATTATAACCATATAAAAATATTTTGTGATAATACTAGTACTATACATATGACTAAGAATACAAATCAATATGACCAAGCACATTGAGATTAGATATCACTTTCTTACAGATCATTTTGAGAAAGGAGATATAGATATTGATTATGTTTCTACGGATTTGCAACTTGCCGATATTTTCACTAAACCACTTGATTTTGCTAGATTTTCTTTCATATGTGGTGAACTTAATGTTTGTATTATTGAATAACAATGTTTTCTTGACCCTTTTTGATGTATGACAAAAAGGGGGAGAATGAGTTTATGTATGGAAATATGAATTCATATGGTTTTGGTTCCATATGAGTTTATATATGTTTTTAGTTTTTGATGTGTTTTCATGAATTCTTGTAAATTTTAGTTTAAGTGTTTATGGTTTTTGGTTTCATGATGTTCACTTGCAAATTACAAATTATATTATTTTTCTTTTTTTAATATAGCATAATTTGAGGGGGAGCTTTCTCCTCTCCTATATTTTTGTTTATAGCCTATTTGTTTTGTCATCATCAAAAAGGGGGAGATTGTTGGCCCAAAAGGTTACACTCTCCATTTGTTTAGAGTTTCGATGATAACAAAACAAATAAGAGCTATTTGGTACTAATTAGTTTGTTTAAGATAAGTTTCAGGTTAGTACCATATTTGGAGGCCATTGCTTAGCTATTG
The DNA here is from genome assembly GCA_038442645.1 of Agave tequilana. Taxonomy (NCBI): domain Eukaryota; kingdom Viridiplantae; phylum Streptophyta; class Magnoliopsida; order Asparagales; family Asparagaceae; genus Agave; species Agave tequilana. The sequence goes on along the minus strand of JAVJIF010009968.1, from coordinate 52,484 downwards.
CAAGAACTTCTAGGTTCATGAAGCAAAGAAGGCGTTTTGCACATCAAAGAAGGAACATAGAAGAGAAAGCTCTAGCAAGGCATTGCATGGCTCAAGACTTCAAGATTGCTCAAGATAATTCATTAGATTTGTTTCTATTTTTATAGTTTTGTTAAAAAATAGTGAATAGGTTTGAAGCTCTATCACACACGTTTTTGCACACATCTTATTTCCAAAAATATTTCCTATAATATGTACAAAATATTTTTGTATAAAATCTTCTGCCTACAAACTCTCTTTTATGTTTTATATATATCTCTATTCAAAACTACTTTGTTTTATTTTTAATTTCCCCTCAAAAATCTGTTTCTGTTTTGACTTTTGACCTGAGCCGGTCGGCTGACCGGCCGACCGACCCTGTGTCAGGTCAAGTCGGTCGACCGTCCCAGTCGACCGAGGTTCTGGCAGCAGGTATGTATCCGTGTGCACGTTTCACGGTCGACCGGGCGGTCGACCGAAACCTGCCTGACTGTAAGTCATTGGCTCTCTGTATTTTTCGGTCGACCGAGCGGTCGACTGAGAGCCGGCAACGGCTCTTATTTTTTGTACTTCGGTCGACCGACCGGTCGACCGAGATAGCCGTTTGAACAGTAACGGCTAGTTTTCTGAGCTGTTTAATTTTTGTCTTTTTCTCTCTAAAAAGGGTTTAAATGATATTTACTGATCCTAATACTTTCTTATTGGCCTTAAGTGAGTTTTATCTTTAAACCCTAGCCCTCTACTATAAATAGGGGTGTTTAGGGAGAAGTTGTACACAAGAAAAATTTGCAAAAGTTTCAAAAGTTTAAGACATTCAAAAGAGCTTTGTTTCTTGGTTTTGTGCTGAAAAATTCTCTCTTATTTTCTGAAGTATTTTCAAGAACTCTCTGATTTCTTTTTCTTTTCTCCTTACACACAAGAGCTTCATTCCTACTCATTGTTCTACAAGGATTTTTGTAAGGGAAAAGAGTTTTGCAAAAGAGAGTTTGTGGTCTTTTGATCACCAAGAGAGAACTTGTACTTGAGATTGTGGAGTTGGGTACTCCGGTGTATTTATAACATCTTTGTGAAGTTATAGTGGTTAGAAATCCTTCTGGGGAAGGCGGGGACGTAGAGCTGGGTGCTCGAACCTCGAAAAAATTCTCGGTGTTTGCGTTTGGTTTACTTGCTCTTACTTCTTACTTTACTTTCATTGCTCTTATTACTTGCTTGCTATTTTCATTGCAATATTCACTTGTTTTCATTCATCTTGTCAATCAGAGTCCCTTACAACAAGATTGCATTGTGCACCTCCAACTCATATCCAGAGGAATCACAAGGAAGGAGTTCAGAGCCCTTTACGGGGAATTCAGCTTCTAGTCTTGTTTTGGGAGATTGTTGCGTCATAATTTTTATTTGTGTATTGATTAGCATTATCACCTATTCACCCCCCCTCTAGGTGATTTTCATGATACCCCTGCTAATTCTTCTCATTTACGGGTATTTGGTTGCCCTGCTTATTTTCATGTAAATGATGGTAAGTTTGAACCTAGGGTAAAGAAAGCTATATTTCTTGATTATGCTACTGGGGTGAAGGGATACAGGTTGTGGTGTCCTGATCCTAGGTCACCTAAATTTGTTATTAGTAGGGATGTTACTTTTGATGAAAATTACACGCTTCAACCGAGAAAAGAGTTTATTGTTGATATTATACGTTCATAAGAGGAAGCAAGTAAGCAGATAGAGCTTGAGAGTAAAGTTACAGAAGGAGTGTAGGAGAGCACTCGTGTTGCAGTCAATGATGCTCAAGGTTCAACTTTAGGCGATGATACATTGTAAGAGCAACAATACACTACTACCATCAGGAGAGCAAGAAGGCAGATCCGTCCACCTAAGCGATACGCCTATGCAGATATGGTCGCTTATACTCTAAGTGTGGCAGAATCTATTGAGATTCCAGAGCCTTTCACTTACAATGAGGCTATCAGTTCTGATGAAGCTGCAGAACGGACTGTTGCTATGACTGAAGAGATGAAATCTCTTCACAAGAACCAAACATGGGAGTTGTGAATCCGCCCAGGGGACAGAAAATTATTAGCCGCAAATGGGTCTTTAAGAAGAAAGAAGGAATTCCTGGTGCTGAATCTGTAAGATACAAAGAACGCTTGGTTGCCAAAGGCTACAGTTAAACAGAGGGTGTCGACTTCAATATGGTCGCTTATGCTCTAAGTGTGATAGAATCTATTAAGATTCCAAAGACTTCTACCTACAATGAGCCTATCAGTTCTGATGAAGCTACAGAATGGACTGTTGCTATGACTGAAGAGATGGAATCTCTTCACAAGAACTAAACATGGGAGTTAGTGAAGCCGCCCAGGGGACAGAAAATTATTGGCTGCAAATGGGTCTTTAAGAAGAAAGAAGAAATTCCTGGTGCTGAATCTGTAAGATACAAAACACGCTTGGTAGTTAAAGGCTATAGTCAAACAGAGGATGTCGACTTCAATGAAGTATTCTCTCTAGTTGTGAAGCACACCTCTATTCACGTGTTGCTAGCTATGGTTGCTTGGTTCGATTAGAGCTCGAGAAATTTGATGTGAAAACAACCTTTCTTCATAGTGAGCTTGAAGATTAAATTTTTGTGCATCAACGAGGAGGATTTGTTATTGAAGGCAAAGAAGACCATGTGTGCAGGTTAAAGAAATCTCTTTATGGTTTGAAGCAGTCATCTAGACAATGGTATTTGAGGTTTGATACTTTCATGAATAAGCATGGTTACTCTAGAAGCAAATATGATAGTTGTGTTTATCATCGGAAGCTTAATGATTATTCTTTTGTATATTTGCTTTTATATATTAATGACATGTTGATTGCAGCTAAAGACATCTCCGAAGTTCATAAGCTGAAAGCTCAACTCAAACAAGAGTTTGAGATGAAAGATTTGGGAGCAGCGAAGAAGATTTTGGGAATGGAAATTCACAGGAATATGCAAGAAGAAAAATTGTTCCTATCTCAGAATAAATACATCGAGAAGGTGTTAGAGAGATTTGGCATGCTTGATGCTAAACCTGTGAAAACTCCACTTGCTACTCATTTTTAACTTTCAGCAGACTTATCTCCTCAAACTGATGAAGAGGGGAAGTACATTCTCATGTTCCCTATGCAACTGCAGTTGGAAGCATTATATATGCTATGGTGTACACTCGATCGGACATTTCACATGCAGTCAGTGTGGTAAGTCGATATATGGACAGGCCAGGAAAAGACTATTGGCAGGCAGTGAAATGGATTTTACGATATTTAAAAGGATCTACTAATATTGGTCTATGTTTTAATAGGGGAACTAATTCTGATTGCAAAATTGCTGAATATTCAGATTCAGATTTTGCGGGCGATTTGGATAGAAGAAGATCTCTGACAGGTTATGCTTTCAATCTTTCAGGTAGTGCCATTAGTTGGAAGGCGACTGTACAGTTGACAGTTACTTTGTCTACTACGGAGGCAGAGTATATGGTAGTTACAGAGGCAGTGAAATAAACTATTTGGTTAAGAGGCTTGGTAGAAGATCTCGGCTTACACCAAGGAGTAACTACGGTATTTTATGATGCCAGAGTGTTATGAATCTGACGAAGCACCAGATGTATCATGAGAGAATCAAACACATTGATGTCAGGTATCACTTTATTTGAGAAATTGAAGTCATCAAAGTTAAGAAAATTGGTACTGCAGATAATCCAGCAGATAAGATGTCAAAGCCCTTACCTTCGCGCAAGTTCGAGTACTGTCTCGAATTGCTTGGTGTTCAAAGTGGTGAAGGTTGAGCCCGTCGAGGTTAGAGAAGACAACAAGAATCCAAATGACGCTTGATACAGTTCAAGTTATTGTGGAGAGATTTGTTATTCATTCAAGATAAGGTGGAGATTTGTTTATATGTCTTTAATGAATAAACCAAACCATAATCTTAGACCTTTTTCAAAATCAATTAGCCACCTTATGAAATCTCTAGCCACCCTAAAAGTCATCAATAGCTACTCTATGAAGATCTTGGCTACCCTATAAAGATCTTAACCACCCTATGATTTTGATGTATGTGTAGGGTGGAGTGATGAAGGGGTTTATAAGTTTTACCTATAAATAGGCATCACATTGCATGAGATTTCAAGAACAAGGAAGTGAGAAGAGAGAGTTGCTAAATATTGTATTGTCCTCTCCTTTTTCTTACCATTCATTTTCCTTTTGTTAAGCTCTAGTGAGTTGGGTTTCATTGGGCCTGGGTGAGTGAGATTAGATTTGTAATATCTTGTATTCTCCCCTTTTGATTAGTGGATTCCTCTTGCTGTCTTCTCCCGTGGACGTAGGTTACATTGATCGAAGCACGTTAAATACTGGTGTGTTGTCCTCTTTGTTTTATTAGCTTATATTGTTACCTGTCTTTCTTTATACTTGTCATCTCTTGCATTAGAAGCCACTGCTATAACAATTTAAAGGAGAACAAATAGAAATAAAAAATCATCATTGTTAAAATGACCTAAATAACTAACATTGCATTTGCTCAATGCTACTTGTGACTTGTCAGAGTGAGGTTTAGGAATTATTTTTTGCTCACCGTGTTTTTCGTCACCGCAGTCACCGCGACCCCCGAGCCGCTGATTTCGGTGGGCCCTCAGGTGGGACCCAATGCCCCCACCCGACTGAATGGCTCAGGGGTCGCGGTGATCGCGGAATACAGGTGAGCAAAATGGGACTAGAGGTTTTTGCATCTCTTGTCATTAACAATGTGACTGAATTGTAATTCACAACAGCATTGAATCGCTAAAACAATAATCTTCAATAGAATACAAACACCTAAAAGCTATGAGCACAACAATAATCTTACAAATATTGATATAAAGATTTGAGATGAGGGAGATTAATTTCAAATTGAGAGATATAACTGAGTTTTTACACTTAAATTGGTGTGTAGAATATAAAGATATTTAATTTAAGAGAAAGGAGTCTATTTATTAATTTACTGTGTCTATTAACTAATGAGTTTTACTTATCACTTCTTTAAGTTTAAATAACTACACTCTTTAAAAAGTGATGCTCATTACAAAAATCTAGCATGCCACTCTTCTCACACCTTGTGATAATAGAGATGAACTTCAAAAAGGAGAAAAGGATCCCACTATTTTTTTTTCCTTTTATGCGTGACCCTTTGTTTCATCAAATATTGTCATGATTCAAGAACTTGTCATTTAACCTTTGTAATTATAGGCGATTTTTCATAACGAGCCACCAAACATATACCTTTAAAAAATAAAGTCATGTTGGTACCACCAAAATATAACATGTTTCACATGTAATTTATTTTATTGATGAATTAAAATTCTAGTAATTAAGTTTTGTACTTTTCATACTCATTTCCGCACATACTTGGCAAATCCAAAAAACAAAAGGTCACCTTTCACGGTCCCAAATAAGAGAAGCAGCGTAATTACTTTATAAATACAGGACAGCTAATTTGATTGCGGGCCAAAACGAAAGCCAAAACTTGCTTTTTTGAGGTATCAAGTGTAAATTGCAAATAAAACACCTTTCACAAGTATTGTTGAAACTTTCGGGGATTCAGAAATAACTATGGCACTTGTTGAGAAAAATTACAAACACATGAATAGAGAACAAAGTAGAAAACACGAGATTTATCAAGGTTTAATAATTTGCCTACGTCCTCGGGATAACAGAGAGAGATATCTTATTAATCAAATCAGTAATGCATGTTATAAATAAGGATACAACACTCGTCATTATATAGACAAATAATCTACGAAAAAAAGAAATCAAAATATCTGAAATCGGATCAAAATCGAAGTCAGAATCCAATTTGAAAACTGGCAGAGCCAACTTGCGATCGACCGAGCAGTCGACCGTTAGTTATGTAGTCATAGCCCAAACAAACCAGTGCTATCGGGTTGATCGATTGGGCAGGCGACAGACTTCACCATGTAACATATGCGGTTGACGTAGCAGTCGACCGCCAAGCCAAATTACCCTGCGCTGCTTTCTATTGGCCAGTCGACCGCATGGCCAACTGACTGTCTCCTCTCCTTATCTGTTGTGCATGTCGGTCGACCGAGCAGTCGACTGTAGGGGTGAGCATCGGTCGGTTCGGTTCGGTTTTTGCTAATTTTTACAAAACCGAACCGAACCGATTAGACTTAGTAACCGAACCGAACTGAACCGACTAAGTTCGGTTCGGTTTTTTCAATTTTTTCGGTTAGGCCAATATTTTCCCATCATTTCTTACATTTTTTAATCACCATTATATTATCATCCTTTAATATTCTAATCTCAAATATTCAATACCCAAATTAAAAATAAGAAAAAGACCCTAACCTTAATGTGAATTAAAAATTTCATATTCTAAAACTTTTACGCTATATTTGGGCTCTTATATCAAAACTCATATAATTATTACTAACTTTTAATGGCAAGAATGAAAAAAAAGAACTATATTAATATAAATATTATTCTTAATTGTGATGGTGTACTTAACATAACTTTCACATATTCAACATAAAAAAGATGGTATTGTTAGAAGTAATGAGATGAGTTTTCACCAGTTTTTGTTATGAACTATATGATTCACTAAATTGAATTTGGGTGGGGTGATATATAGGGTAAGAGATTCGGTTCGGTTAGGTCGAGTTCGGTTTTTGAAACACAAAACCGAAACCGAACCGAACTAGAGCGGTTCGGTTCGGTTCGGGTTCGAGGTTCGGTTTTTGGTCGGTTTTTTCGGTTATAACCGAACTCTGCCCACCACTAGTCGACTGACCAGTTTTCTGATTTCTGCATATGTGCACGTCGGCCGACCAAGCAGTCGATCGGCCTGGTCCTCTGCTCCAAAAATTGTGTTTTGCTAATTGAGTTAAATAACTCTACTTCTTTGATTTTAGATTTTTTTTCTCCCTCAATTCTCAATTTCGGTGAAAATTTTTCAAATCTGAGCCGAACATCTACGAATCACCATGTCAACTCAGCAAACGGGTTACACTATTACGGTTGCCTATGTATCCCCTGCCCAAGAAATCAAGCCACATGTAGTTCATCCAAACGAGCTTCACCTAACTCAAGCAACTAGAAGGATGTGGAGTAAGTTCATACAATGGTTGAACTTAGCTCTTGAAACCAACTTAGTAAGCATGTCTGCCGGGTTATCTTTCATGTGAATCATCTCAAGTATTAGATCACCTTCTTTGAGAATCTCGCTAACAAAGTAAAACCTGACGTTGATATGCTTCATCCATGCATGATAAACCTAGTTCTTTACCAAATAGATAACACTCATATTATCATAATTGATCTTCAACTGATCCTGTTTGATCTCCAAATTATCAAGCAACCCTTGAAGCCAAATATCCTTTTTATAGCCTCTGTCATGATCATATACTCTGCTTCTATTGTCGACAAAGTGATAATAGACCGTAAAATAGAGCCCACCTCGGTACTTGGGATAATGTGAAGACATATCATGTCATAAACCGATGTCATTTGTCAAGGTTTCTTGCATAATCGGAGTCAACATGCCACATACATTCTTGCTTATCTTTATTATCCTTCTCAAATACCAAGCCAACATCTATAGTACCTTTGATATACCATAGAATCCAATGCCCCTACGGAGATCGTGCATGTATCTGCTAATTATACTAACAGCTTGTGACAAATCGGGCTTTGTACACACCATAGCATACATCAAGCTACACATTGCAATGGCATATAGTACACGAGACATATACTCACATTCTTCAACTGTAGAAGGAGACATACTAACCTTAAGCTTGAAATGAGGAGCCAACGGTGTACTTATAGACCTCATTGTAGTCAATGTATTCTCTCACTATGTGTTGCCTTTTTCTAACAACTTGGCCTTGTAGCAAGCAGTAGATTCATCTTGAAATCCTTATTTTTTTGCATACACCCACTGACAACTAATAGCTTTCTACTCTTTGGGCAATTCAGACAATTCCCAAGTTTCGTTCTTATGAAGAGAGTTCATCTCTTTCAACATAGCTTCCTTTCACATCTCTAACTTAGAACTGATTCCTACTTCTTTATATGTAAATGGAATAGCATCTTCAGCGACCAGGAGTGCATATGCCACAATTATATTTGTTGTGAACCATACAGGCTTCTTTGGGTTTCTTCTTCCTCGTCCAGCTGCAACAGAACCTTAGACCTGACCTATAACATGTTCTTAATTCTCAGTGTCTTCAGTATCCTCCTCGGCTACTTGATTCTCATCTCATGTCATTGTCAGTGGAGTCTCGAACAATACTGAACTACCTGGAGTACGTGGAGTAGTATCACTCTATATTTGCTGCGATACCTCTGTGGTCTTCTTACTCTGCACGAGTTATTAGGCTTCATCATTGAAGCCTCATCAAATGTGACGTCACTGCTCAAAATTGTCTTCTTATCTTTTGGGTCTCATACTTTATAGCCTTTAAATCCTCTTTTAAACACCAAAAACATACATTTCTTCGCTCTTGAATCCAACTTGTCTCTCTTAATATGGTAGTAGGCAAGACATCTAAATATCAGTAATTTAGGTTATTATGGTTGCAGTCCAACCTTATAGTTCAATTTGAGAATCTAATGCCCTTTACTCCAAATCATGAAAGCTAGAGATTTTAGAGTAGAGCTAATCAATTAATATCTTTTTTTTTAGAAGAATAATCAATTAATATCTATACATATATAAACATCTTTCTTTAGAGAAGACAACATATTCTTTTTCCTTTAATTTATTTCCTCTTTTGTTCTTTAATTTTTCTTCATGTTATTTTTTGTCCATTAATTTAATTCCTCTTTTGTTCTTTAATTTAATTTCTCTTTTGTCTTTTTTTAGTTTGTCTCTTTTAACACTAGTCACGATTGTCTTTTGAAATCTAAGAGTTCTGACTTCACATTCTTTCATTCTCATCTAAAGAAGCGTTCTCACTGGATCACAGGCTTAGGAGATTAGTCCAGGTCACATTTTAGGCCTGTCAATGTGCAGTGTCCTAGCAGTCTAGGATACCTATTCTACACACACACACAACATACACATACACACACATAGAGAGAGAGAGAGAGACTTGTGTCATTCTAGAAGGATTCGAGTCTTAATCCTTCCCATTCAAATACACCCCAATGATATCCGAATACAAGATCACTACGTTGAAGTTGATCTACATTGTTTAAAGTGACTAAAAATAAAAAATCAAGTATTCTGAATACTTTTTATTCATCCACCAAGTAGACACAAAATGGACGGCCTAAATAGTGAGCTGGTTAGTTTAACGATGTATAATATTTGAAACCTAAAAAAATTAATGTGTAATGACTTTAGATTATGATAAAATAGTCGGATCGAGAATTTATGTAACGCCCCGATCTCGCTAATATGGAGACGTTACTGCGACGTATATACGTAGGTCGAAAATACCCTCACATATATACGTTAAGTATCAGTACAGGCAAGAATCAGAGTATGAAAGTACGTGGTGCATTATGCATTCCAACATATGAGTACTATTACAAAGTTATCACAGGTTGTTATTGGCCCAGAGTCCTTCCACTCTAGTTTTGATGATGATTAACTCATGTAGTTAAAGTTTACTAATAATCTTGTGATATTTAGTTTCAGATATTTAACCAAGATATTAGTAGGTGATTAGTTTTAACAAAGGTGTTTTGGAGCTTTCACATTGTAATTCAAGAGCTCGAGCGTCAAGTTCATATCTAGCACTCGGTTGTAGTCAAGCTCGTTGGATTGCGTTTGGTCGAGTCAACTTGGAGACGGCGTTCTACACGAAGGCTTCGGTTTGTTTAGTTTAAGATTTAGTTTAGATCCATTGTAAAGATTAGATAGTATGGTATGCTCAAGTTCACAACACACACACTTGTTTTAAGTTTCATGTTTATTGGTTTTGGTTTTCGGTTTAACCGATCTTGATTTTCATGAATAGATAGAATCAAAACAAGTTTATATGGTTTAATGTATATTAGATTTGATCTATATACATATATGCTTTATCTATTTAGAAAAACTTATTTTGATACACTATTCATGTGTTTGAATTTTTGTATTTAGACAAAACTTATTTTTGGATTTAATGTCAAAAACATCGATATAATACCTTTCATGTATATTAGATTCTATTCATATACTATATGCTTCAAAGTCGTTTAAATATCATGTTTTTGTATTTACATGTGTTTTGGAAAAATCGGATTTCCATTTCAAAAATACAAGTTTAGAAAAATACAGAATTTGGTTTAAGGCAAAATTTTCAAGTCACAAAAATGGTTCAAATAGTTTGAAATATGTGTTAAATTTTTGTCACACATATTTATATTTCAAAGATAATACAAGAACTGATTTTTGTAGAATTTATGTGATTTTATGAGATTTAATTGAAGTTAAAAAGACTAGGTTTTAAATCCTGATTTTTCACTGCCAGGCTTTGGCGGTCGACCGGACCAGTGGTCGGTCGACCAGACCGGTCGACCGATGTGCACAAGACGTGCACAAAGGCCAAGTGATTTGGCCGGTCGACCGAGCGGTCGACCGACTGAAGTCAGCCCACTCTCAGGTGCGGCCGGTCGATCGGGCGGTCGACCGTTCACTTTGGCCCGATCGATCGGGTCGACCGGCCAGAGATCAGTTGCTCTCTGGATCTGGCACGATCGATCGGGCGGTCGACCGGAGAGCTCAACGGTCACTTTTTTGACCGTTGGCCGGTCGACCGGCCGACCAGAAGGGCAAAAATGCCCTTTTCAGCTGCCAACGGGCAGATTCCAAATGGGGTTATAAATACCCCCATTTGAGTTGGTTTTTGACAAGAATTTCAAGAGCAAAATTTCTCCCATTTATAAGTGTTTTAACACTAGTTTTCAAAAGAGTTTTTAAGCTAAAAGATTTATCTTTATTTTGTTTTAAAGGGGTGGAAAATTCAAAGAAAAAGAAAGTCTTTGGGATTGTTTTTGATCTTCATTTTTATATCAATTCTAGAAGTTTTCCCAAGAATTTTTCTTTGTGATTTTGATTTTCAAACTCTTTATTTCTCACACTTGAGCTTATCTACTATCCTATCTATTAGGATCTTTGTTTTGTGGGAAAAGAAATTGGTTTGTGGTCTTTGAGATCACCAAGTTGTAAACCTTCCATTGATTGTGATATCCCTCTAGTGAGAGGTGATTGAGTTGATATCCCTCAAGTGTGAGGTGATAGTGAAAGTGGTATTTGGCTCCCTCTAGTGAGAGGTGGAGATTGTATTGAAATCCCTCAAGTGTGAGGTGATTGTGTTTGAGTGGCCTTGTGCCTATCCCTCTAAGTATAGAGGTGATTTGTTTTGTGCCTTACCTCTAAGAGTAGAGGTTGTATTTGTTGAGAGAGGAGTTGTGTATTCCCGATTGTATTTGCCCTAAATCCTCAGTGGAGGTTCCCTGTGTGGGAAGTCCTGTATGGACGAGTTAGTGAAAATCCTTCTGTGTGAAGGCGGGGATGTAGAGCTGTGTGCTCGAACCTCGAAACATATCTTGGTGTTTGCATTTGATTCATTTTCTCTAACTCTCTCTCTTACATTGTGCATTGCTTCACATTGTCATATCATATACATGCTTGGTTTGTTTGTGTGCCTCACTTGTGTTTAACCAAGAGAGCTTCATATAGCACCTCAACTCTTATTCAAAGGAATCAAGAGGAGTTAGTCTAGAGCCCTTCATCGAGAATTCGGCTACACTCGTTGGTTACACTAAGTGTGTTGCAATTAAGTTTTTAATTTTCGCATTATTGTTCATTAGATTACCCGTACACCTATTCACCCCCCTCTAGGTGTTCTTTCAATTGGTATCAGAGCCTACGCTCCTGATATTAGGTTTAATCACCTATGAGTGTGATCTTGGTTTTGCTAATCTAGATTTGCATTTGCACTTATATTGTTTACACACACTCATGGACTTCATGACTCCACCTATGTTTGATACTTCCAACATTGTTGTTTGGAAGGCTAGGATGTCCATGTACCTAAAAACCCTAGACTTGCATGTTTTCCTTACCGCTACCAAGAAATCCTATCTTGGTAATAGCAAGCATATGGAGGCCAATGCACAAGCCCTTAAGGCACTTAGAAGCAGGCTTAACAAAGAATATCTTATGATGGTTTCTAACTGTGATTCCGCCTTTGCAGTATGGAATACTCTGACCTCCTCCGAGCTTCAAACACCGAACATAATGGAGAAGGAATCTAGTGAGGATGAATCCGAACAATGATGCTACATAGTCCAAGGGAATGACACCCTTGAGGTACATTCGGATACTCAACTAGATAGTGCTAGCTCTTCTTTTGATGATCTTGATAGTATGGGTGCCGATGCATTAAATGAAGAGCTATCTATTGTTTGTGAGAACCTCCTTGAAAAATATAAAGTTTTGAAAAAGAAAACTTGTAAGTTAACAAAAGAAAATAAGGATTTGTTTTCAAAACTTGAGTTGGCTTTACAAGAGAAGGTTGAGATTTCAAATGAGTGTGACTCTTTGAAAACCCAACTTGAACTTGTTTTAAATGAAAACAAGATTTTGAAAAATAAAAATGATTGTAATGATGTTTTGAAGAAAAATGAAGTTATATCTTCAAAACCTGATTTTGTTGTAAAAGTAATGATTCTTTGAAAAACAAAATTAATTCTATTTTAAAGGATTTGGATTTGATGTCTAATGAAAATGTATCTTTGAAAAATGATATTGTTTCTCATGTTTGCCATGCTAGTGTAGCTTCATTATCTAGCTCACCGCATGCTCCACTTTATCTTCTAGTATTAAAAATGATATAAATGTTTTAAAGAAAAGTGTTGAATATTTGGGCTCCACTTTGAGCCATTGTGCCATAAACTATACACGCTTGGAATCCATGTTTCGCAAGAAACAAATTCCATCTATGCATGCAAACAAACTACGGCATACACATACTTCCCATGTTCACTCCCATAACACTTTGTATGCTCATGTATGTTGGCCCAGAGGCCTTCCACTCTAGTTTTGATGATGATTAACTCATGTAGTTATAGTTTAAATCTTGTTATATTTAGTTTCAGATATTTAACCAAGATATTAGTAGGCGATTAGCTTCAACAAAGGTGTTTTGGAGCTTTCACATGGTGATTCAAGAGCCTGAGCGTCAAAGTTCATATCTAGCACTCGGATGGAGTCAAGCTGGTGGATCACGTTTAGATCGAGTCGACTTGGAGATGGCGCTCTACAAAAAAGACCTCGATTTGTTTTAGAATAGTTAGTTTAGATCCATTGTTAAAGATTAGATAGTGTGATATCCTCAAGTTCACAACACACACACTTTTTTTAAGTTTCATGTTTATTAGTTTTGGTTTTCGGTTTAACCGATCTTGGCTTTCATGAATAGAATTGAATCAAAATAAGTTTACATGGTTTAATGTATATTAGGTTTGATCTATATACATGTATGCTTCATACTCTTAGAAAAGCTTATTTTGATAACCTATTCATGTAATTGGGTTTTGTATTAAAACAAAACTTATTTTCGGATTTAATGTCAAAAACATTGATATATATTTCTTTCATGTATATTGGATTATGTCCATATACAACATGATTAAATATTGTTTCAATATCATGTTTTTGTATTTGGATGTGTTTTGGAAAAATCGGATTTCCATTTCAAAATCTAAGTTTTGAAAAATACGGATTTTGGTTTTCGAAAAAATTTGTAAGTTACAAAAATAATTCAAAATGTTTGTAACATGGTTTGATTTTACTCAAACATGTTTGTATATTAAAGTATTATACTGAAACTATTTTTGTAGATTTTTAGAGATTTTATGTGATTTTATTGAAGCTAAAAAGACAACCTTTTAATCCCTAAAAGAGTTTCTGTCTGGCTTCTGCCGGTCGACCGAACCGATCGACCGAGCTAGGAGTCGGTCGACCGACGTGCACGTCAGGTTTGGCTGGAGGGCCGGTCGACCGACCCGATCGACCGTCCAGAAAGCTCTGCTCTCTGGAAAGCCCCAGTCAACCGGGTCGGTCGACCGGAAGAGAGCTCTGCTCTCTGTTCCAGGCCACGGTCGATCGGGCCGGTCGACCGCTGCCCCAACGGTCAGAAATATGACCGTTGGCAGTCGATCAGGCCGGTCGACCGACAGCCGTCTGGGCTGTTGATTAGCCCCAACGACTAGATTTTTCTAGCCTGTATATTAGGGGTTCTATGGACTATTTTTTACCAAGAATTTTTAGAGCAAAAATTTCCTACTTCTCTAGTGTTTAAACAGTAAGTTTTCAAAAGAGTTTTGGGTTCAGAAGATATATCTTTTTTTTTTTAAAGGGTTAGAAAAATCAAAGAAAAATTGGATATTTGGGATATTGATTTTGATCTTCATTTCAATCTTATTCTAGTTGTTTTTTCAAGTATTTTTCTTTGTGTTTTTGTTTCCAAAATCTTTATTTTCCACACTTGAGGTTATCTTGCTATCCTATCTATTAGGATCTTTATTTTTGTGGGAAAAGAAGTTATTTGTGGTCTTTTGATCACCAAGTTGTAAACCCTCCTTATTTGTGATATCCCTTTTGTGTAGAGGTTGATTATTGGAGTGGTGGGTTTGTGCCCTATCCCTCTAGTGAGAGGAGATTGTTGTTTGGCTTTGTGTCTATCCCTCATTTTTGAGGTTGATTTGTTTTGGCTTTGTGCCTAGCCTCTAAATGTAGAGATTGTGTTTGTATTTGAGAGAGGAGTTGTGTACTCTCGGTGATTATATTGCCCCAAATTCTCATTGGAGGTTTCCCTATGTGGGAAGTCTTGTGTGGACAAGTTAGTAGAAATCCTTCTGTGTGAAGGCGGGGACGTAGAGCTGGGTGCTCGAACCTCGAAACAAATCTCAGTGTTTGCATTTGATCCATTGACTCTAACTCTCTCTCTTTTATATTGTGCCTTGCATTGATTCATATTGTCATATCATACTTATATGCTTGGTTGTGATTGTTTGTGTGCCTCACTTGTGTTTAATCATGAGAGCTTCATATAACACCTCAACTCTTATTCAGAGAAATCAAGAGGAGTTAGTTCAGAGCCCTTCACCGGGATTCGGCTACACTCGTTGGTTACACTAAGTGTGTTGCAATTAAGTTTTAATTTCCGCATTATTGTTCATAGATAAGCCGTACACCTATTCACCCCCCTCTAGGTGTACTTACAATTGGTATCAGAGCCTACGCTCCTGATATTAGGTTTAACCACTTAGGAGTGTGATCTTGGTTTTGCTAATCTATCATTTGCATTTGCACACGTATATTGTTTACACACACTCATGGATCGCTTAACACCTCTCATGTTTGATGTTTCCAACATTGACGTATGAAAATTTAGGATGAGTATGTACCTAAAAACCTTAGGCTTGCATGTTTTCTTGACGCTATCAAGAAATCCTATCTTGATAATAGCAAGCATATAGAGGCCAATGCATAAGCCCTTGAGGCACTTAGACGCACGCTTAACAAATAATATCTTATGATAGTTTCTAACTGTGATTCCGCCTTTACAGTGTGGAACATTTTGACCTCCTCCGAGCTTCAAACGTCAAACATAATGGAGAAGGAATCTAGTGAGGATGAATCCGAACAATGATGCTATATGGTCCAAGAGAATGACTCCCTTGAGGTACATTCGGATACTCAACTAGATAGTGCTAGCTCTTCTTTTGATGATCTTGATAGTATGGATGCCGATGCATTAAATAAAGAGCTATCTATTGTTTGTGAGAACCTCTTGGAAAAATATAAAGTTTTGAAAAAGAAAACTTGTAAATTTAATAAAGAAAATAAGAATTTGTTTTCAAAACTTGAGTTGGCTTTACAAGAGAAGGTTGAGATTTCAAATGAGTGTGCCTATTTGAAAAACCAACTTGAACTTGTTTTAAATGAAAACAAGATTTTGAAAAATAAAAATGATTGCAATGAGGTTTTGAAGAAAAATGAGATCTTGTCTTCAAAACTTGATTTTGTTGTAAAAGAAAATGAATCTTTAAAAATGAAAATTGCTTCTATTTCAAAGGATTTGAATTTGGCTTCCAAGAAAAATATTTCTTTGAAAAATGATATTGATTCTCATATTTGTCATGCTAGTGTAGCTTCTTCTAGCATACCTATTGCATGCACCTCTTCTTCCATGATTGAAAATGATATAAATAATTTAAAGAAGAGTGTGGATTGTTTGGGCTCCACTTTGAGCCATTGTGCTATGAACCATACACGATTGGAATCCATGTTTCGCAAGAAACAAGTTTCATCTATGCATGCACACTATACACGGCATACACATGCTCCTCACGTTCACACTATAACACTTTATATGCTCATGTGTACATTTGTACACATTGTGGATGTAAGGGCCACCTTGCTAAGTTTTGTTATGATCGTATACATGATTCAAATTTAGCAACTAAATTTGTTTGGGTTAGGAAAGGAGCTAACCCCCTTGGACCCAAAAGAGTGTGGGTACCCAAGACCACTCCTATTTTATTTGATGTAGGTGTGCCTCTCACATGACATGAGAGTGATGGTCCCTTGAGGTGGATGCGTTCCGAGCTTAAAGAGGACAATTTGGATGCATCACTTTCAAGGGGAGTTTGGTGGGAGGACCACCTTGGTTTGGAGATATAGGGAGTTGCCCTATCGGTTTTGGTAACGATCTCTAACTCCTCATTTATGTTTACATGCTTTTCATATTATTCATTTTTAGCATGTTTTGATGTTTCTTGATTACTATGTTAAATGCAATGATAATTAGATTAGTGATATGCATGATTAGTAATTGAGACACCCATATTTATATGGACCCATATTTTGTGTTCTCACATTGTTTTAGCTATTGTGTATATCATAGATATAATGTATGTGCATTTACATAATGATCATATAAGTTTTTGTTTTGATTTCCATACTTCATGTTTTGATTACATGTCTAGATGTTAGTTTTCATTAAAACTTAGGTATATACTTGTACAACTAGTGAGCCACAAATAGATTATTAAATGTTTGTACTTGAATGCTCATTTGTACTTATTAGATGTGCTAGTATAGCCTAATTTTGATGATTCATGCATTTGACTTATATTCTCTATTTTTGTGTATGTTTTTCATGTTTGTGTTTAACTTTATATATAGGTCCATTTTGTCTAAACTATTAGCTATACATATACATCCTTGAGCCACTTGCCTTCATGCATACACTTTTGTGGACTCGTTATGTTTGGATATGTATGTATACTCTAGTTTATACAAAACATACATATGCCTTGAAGATTAAATCATTTTGATGAAAATTAGATTTTCTTGTGTTTCATGTTTTAAGGAATTTCATATTGAGCTTAATTGCCTATTTTTATGATGATGTGTTTCACATAACTCTTATACACTCACTTTTTTTAACGTTTTCTCATGATTTGATTTCATGAGTACAATTTGTGCTATATAGATTTTGAGCATTTGGTGATCATGTGATTTACATGTTTTTATGAAATATATTTTTGTTTTATTCCTCGCTTGAAGGATTTCGTACTAGTTTACAAATTTTTCATATAACTAGTCGCGGTATTCTTCATATGGTAGAATTTTCAAACGTATTATATTATTTTCAAACTTATTTTTGAAAACCCCTACCCATTAAAGGGCGGTTGGTTGGGCGACCATGCCTTGTATGCTTATTATTGAAAATTCTTTTAAATATGTGCATGAAATGGGTGGTAGGAAATATGAGTTATACACTTGATCTTATTATGTTTTCAATTGGTATCATTGGATCTCTTCAATTGTTATCACTATTGACATTCTTTTTGTATACTCATTTATGTTTTTATATATATGTTTGTTTAAACTTCAAATAGTATCAATTTCGATTGGTATTTAATTTTTCATACATATATATGTATTTTATTTGTGCTTACTATATCTTTATATCTTTGAGCACAAATTTTGGTTATGCTAAGCTTGATTTCTTAAATGACTATTATATTTCAATTGATTATGTTTTAATTGGTATCTTATACAAGCTTATGCATCATTTTGTTTGGTATTTCATAAAGGGGGAGAAAATTCATATTTCACCTTTTCAATTGGTTTTGTTTACCTTTGGTATTTTACGCCCACACTTTATGATGAAAAATGATTGAAAAATGAGATTGATTTTTTTTGGTATCATATGCTCCTAATGAAAAATTACTTTCAATTGGTACTAATTTTTATAATTGGTATCAAGATTACCTATATGTTTACATCCTTCAATTGATATCAAAATTTTTGGTTGATTTCTTCAAAATATTTTATTTACTTTCAATTGGTATAATATAGACATGTTTATTTATATTAAAAACATTTGTTTTATGTACTTTCAATTGGTATGTTTTATTTATTTTCAATTGATATCATGATGCACTAAATTAATATATATATTTTTTCAATTGATATTAAAATGTTTTGATTTGATTTCACCCCTTATTGATATTTTTTTGTTTAAGACAAAAAGGGGGAAAACATTATTTTATTGTTTACTTTAACCCCTTTGTTGATGATTGACAAAAAGGGGGAGAAGTATTTGAGTTTATATGCATGTTTATTGTTTTTGTAAGTTTATATCAAAGTTTGTTTCATATTGGTATCAAGAGATTTTGTTTTATGTTTTGATATTTTGTTGATATTGATATCAAGAGATCAAGAGAGTTTGTTTTATGTTTTGATGTTTTGTTGATATTGATATCAAGAGCATGGATAATCATGCTTTATTGTTTTATTTTATTGATATCAAGAACTTTTGTTAAAATTTTTATTGTTGGTATCAATAGCTTTTATTGATAATCTTTAAATTGGTATCAAGAGTTTTTATTGATTGGTATCAAGAGCTTTTATTGCTTTTATTGATAAAGCTTTCAATTGAAATTTTTATTGATATCAAGAGCAATTATTTTAAAGAACATGTTTATTTTAAGTTTATATTTTCAAATTGGTATTTAAGAATATGTTTATTTTAAACAAAATAAAAAGTAATTTATTTTAAAATTTTGATATCAAGAGCATGTTTCTTTCATTATTTTATGCATGTTCATGCATACTCATGTTTAATATTTATTGCATATCTTATTGTTTATTGCTATGCATGAGTTAAGGAGGAGCTTCTTTAAAGCTTAACTTTAATCCATGCATATATAACTCCATGAGTTTTGTCATCATCAAAAAGGGGGAGATTGTTGGCCCAGAGGCCTTCCACTCTAGTTTTGATGATGATTAACTCAGATAGTTATAGTTTACTAATAATCTTGTGATATTTAGTTTCAGATATTTAATCAAGATATTAGTAGGCGATTAGTTTCAACAAAGATGTTTTGGAGCTTTCACATGGTGATTTAAGAGCCCAAGCGTCAAAGTTTATATCTAGCACTCGGATGTAGTCAAGCTCGGTGGATCACATTTGGATCGAGTCGACTTGGAGACGACGCTCTACAAGAAGACCTTGGTTTATTTTAGAATAGTTAGTTTAGATCCATTATTAAAGATTAGATAGTGTGATATGCTCAAGTTCACAACACACACACTTTTTTTTAAGTTTCATGTTTATTAGTTTTGGTTTTCGGTTTAACCAATCTTGGCTTTCATGAATAGAATTGAATCAAAACAAGTTTACATGGTTTAATATATATTAGATTTGATCTATATACATGTATACTTCATACTCTTAGAAAAGCTTATTTTGATAACATATTCATGTAATTGGGTTTTGTATTTAAACAAAACTTATTTTTGAATTTAATGTCAAAAACATTGATATATATATATATATCTCTTTCATGTATATTGGATTATGTCCATATACAACATGAGCTCCTAATGAAAATTAGGATCATACGCTCCTAATGAAAAATGATTGAAAAATGATATTGATTTTTTTTATATCATACGCTCCTAATGAAAATTATTTTCAATTGGTATATGTTTTCATTATTTTCAATTGGTATATGTTTCATTTTCAATATTGGTATCAAAAACATTAAACTGATATTATTCTCTATTTGGTATCTCTATTGTAAAATGAGTTTAGTGTTCAACCAAAAAGATTAGTTTATGTTTTTTCAAATTGGTATCAAAAGTGTAAAATATTTACATCTTTCAATTGATATCAAATTTTTTTGGTTGGTTTCTTCAAATATTTTATTTACTTTCAATTGGTATTCTTCAAAATTTTTTGGTTGGTTTACCTATTTGTTTACTTTCAATTGGTATCATGATGCACTAAATTGATATATTTTTTTCAATTGGTATCATAATGTTTTAATTTGATTTCACCCCTTGTTGATTTTTTTGTTTCGGACAAAAAGAGGGGAGAACATTGTTTTATTGTTTACTTTAACCCCTTTGTTGATGATTGACAAAAAGGGGGAGAAGTATTTCAATATATATGCATGTTTATTTATAAGTTTATATCAAAATTTGTTTCATATTGATACCAAAAGTATTTGTTTTATGTTTTGTTGATATTGGTATCAAGAGCATGGATATTAGTATCAAGAACATATTTTGTTGTTTTATTTTTTTGTTTTGTTGGTATCAAGAACCTTTATTAAAATTTTTATTGTTGGTATCAAGAGCTTTTATTGATTATCTTTTAATTGATATCAAGAGCTTTTATTGTGTTTATTGATAAGCTTTCAATTGAAATTTTTATTGGTATCAAGAGCAATTATTTAAAGAAAAATTTTATTTTAAGTTTATATTTTCAATTGGTATTTAATACATTTTAAAACAAAAGGAAGAAGTAATTTATTTTAAAAATTTGGCACATCAAAAGCATGTTTATTTCATTGTTTTATGCATGTTTATATATATATATATTCATATTTAACATTCATTGCATATCTTATTGTTTATTGGTATGCATGAGTTAAGGGAGAGCTTCTTTGAAGCTTAACTTTAATCCATGCATATATAACTTCATGAGTTTTGTCATCATCAAAAAGGGGGAAATTGTTGGCCCAGAGGCCTTCCACTCTAATTTTGATGATGATTAACTCATGTAGTTATAGTTTAGTAATAATCTTGTGATATTTAGTTTCAGATATTTAATCAAGATATTAGTAGATGATTATCTTCAACAAAGGTGTTTTGAAGTTTTCACATGGTGATTTAAGAGCTCGAGCGTCAAGTTCATATCTAGCACTCGGTTGGAGTCAAGCTCGTTGGATTGCGTTTGGATCGAGTCAACTTGGAGATGGCGTTCTATAAGAAGGCTTCGGTTTGTTTAGTTTAAGATTTAGTTTAGATCCATTGTAAAGATTAGATAGTGTGGTATGCTCAAGTTCACAACACACACACTTGTTTTAAGCTTCATGTTTATTGGTTTTGGTTTTCGGTTTAACCGATCTTGGTTTTCATGAATAGATAAAATCAAAATAAGTTTACATGGTTTAATGTATATTAGATTTGATCTATATACATATATGCTTTATCTATTTAGAAAAACTTATTTTGATACACTATTCATGTGTTTGGAGTTTTGTATTTAGACAAAACTTATTTTTAGATTTAATGTCAAAAACATAGATATAATACCTTTCATGTATATTAGATTCTATCCATATACTATATGCTTCAAAGTTGTTTAAATATCATGTTTTTGTATTTACATGTGTTTTGGAAAATCGGATTTCCATCTCAAAAATACAAGTTTTGAAAAATACAGAATTTGGTTTAAGGCAAATTTTCTAAGTCACAAAAATGATTCAAATAGTTTGAAATATGTGTTGAATTTTTGTCCCACATATTTATATTTCAAAGATAATATAAGAACTGATTTTTGTGGAATTTATGTGATTTTATAGGATTTAATTGAAGTTAAAAAGACTAGTTTTTAAATCCTGATTTTCCCTGCCAGGCTCTGGCGGTCGACCGGATCAGTCGATTGATATGCACAAGACGTGCACAAAGTCCAAGTGATTTGGCCGGTCGATCGAGCGGTCGACCGACTGAAGTCAGCTCACTCTCGGGTGCGGCCGGTTGATCGGGCGGTCGACCATTCACTTTGGACCGGTCGACCGGGCGATCGACCGGCCAGAGAGCAGTTGTTCTCTGGATCTGGCATGGTCGACCGGGTGGTCGACCGGAGGGCTCAACGGTCACTTCTTTACCGTTGGCCGGTCGACCGGCCGGTCGACCGGAAGGGCAAAAATGCCCTTTTCAGCTGCCAACGGGAAGATTCCAAATGGGGTTATAAATACCCCCATTTGAGTTGGTTTTTGACAAAAATTTCAAGAGAAAAATTTCTCCCATTTACAAGCGTTTTAACACTAGTTTTCAAAAGAGTTTTTAAGCTAAAAGATTTATCTTTATTTTGTTTTAAAGGGTTGAAAAATTCAAAGAAAAAGAAAGTCTTTGGGATTGTTTTTTATCTTCATTTTTATATCAATTTTAGAAGTTTTCCCAAGAGTTTTTCTTTGTGATTTTGATTCTCAAACTCTTTATTTCTCACACTTGAGCTTATCTACTATCCTATCTATTAGGATCTTTGTTTTGTGGGAAAAGAAATTGGTTTGTGGTCTTTGAGATCACCAAGTTGTAAACCTTCCATTAATTGTGATATCCCTCTAGTGAGAGGTGATTGAGTTCATATCTCTCAAGTGTGAGGTGATAGTGGAAGTGGTATTTGGCTCCCTCTAGTGATATAGGGAGATTGTGTTGGAATCCCTCAAGTGTGAGGTGATTGTGTTTGAGTAACTTTGTGCCTATCCCTCTAAGTGTAGAGGTGATTTGTTTTGTGCCTTGCCTCTAAGAGTAGAGGTTGTATTGGTTGAGAGAGGAGTTGTGTACTCCCGATTGTACTTGCCCCAAATCCTCAGTGGAGGTTCCCTGCGAGTTAGTGAAAATCCTTCTGTATGAAGGCGGGGACGTAGAGCTGTGTGCTCGAACCTCGAAACATATCTTGGTGTTTGCGTTTGATTCACTTTCTCTAACTCTCTCTCTCTTACATTGTGCATTACTTCATATTGTCATATCATATACATGCTTGGTTTGTTTGTGTGCCTCACTTGTGTTTAACCAAGAGAGCTTCATATAGCACCTCAACTCTTATTCAGAGGAACCAAGAGGAGTTAATTCGGCTGCACTCGTTGGTTACACTAAGTGTGTTGCAATTAAGTTTTTAATTTTCACATTATTGTTCATTAGATTAGCCGTACACCTATTCACCCCCTCTAGGTGTTCTTTCAGTTGTGACACAATATTATAAGAATATTACATCACTGATAGACGCAAATGGGAGAATACAAAGAGATGCTCACGAGTTACAAAAGAAAAACTCGGGAGAAGAGCAAGGGGGCCTGGAAGGATGGGGCTCTAGACTGTCTGCCCGAAAATCCACACTTCCTCTGCACATCTCTGATCAGCAACCGTAAGGATCCATAAGCTTCAAGCTCCGAGATCTGAATATGCAGGTCCAGGAGAGTCAGAACTCGCCAACGAGTGATGTGGTGAATGCCAAGTGACGTACAGGGATAAGCATACGTGTATCGATAAATCCGAGTCAAGGTGCATGTATTGAAAATCGTGTTGTGAGCATAGGCATACAAAAGTAGGAAGAAAGCAGCAAGTACAGTAAATGTGATAAAACTAGTTATATAAGCTCAAATTACCGATCCATGAGGTTAGTACATCGAAGGAATAATCCAAACAAGAAAACCCTCATATATATACCTTATATACCTCACGTCATTGTATCCTTAGATCAAATAACCTGAATTGTCTCTTAAACTAAGAAAGCATTAGAAAACTAATAGAAAACTAAAACAGATAGATAACTAATAAAAACTGATAATATCGAACATAAGCAAAACAACCTATACAAACTCAGTTTATGACTTTATAAGACAAGTACGTCGAAGGAATAATCCAAATAAGGAAACCCTCATCTATATACCTTATGTCCCATGTTGCCATAATCCGAGTGTATACAACCTAAATTGCAAAAGAAACAATGAATTGTTGATTAGCACTTTATTATTATTATTCGTCCTACCCATATATCTAGGTATGTGCCCTAGCGTCCCAACACATACATCCATATATGAGTAAGCTGAGATTGTTATTAAAAACTGATGATAAGAGCAATGAGTTATGTTTAAAATGGGTCCCGTACATACCTGGGACCACGACCCAGGATGTTCTGGTGCTGACCCGTAACCTGCCGCTAGACAAACAGAAAGGTGGGTCTTATTGTATACCCATTCAGGAATATAACAGGAGGTAGGGAGTCAGCGCTCCCCTCGGGCACCTGGAGGCCATCAGGTAGATCTAGAAGTTGGAGTTGTACTAAACATATTCACCACTTGAAGTCCATTAGTTTCTCCCTAACCCGATGTAAGTTGGTATTTCTATAGTTTATTATTATGTAATTATCATATTATGGGAATAACAGGAGTAAGACAGGTTCTGGAGTTACAAGAGTACATAAGTACTAGAAATATAAGTCACTGTATATAAAATACAGGATAGCAGGACATGATTCCCGATTTGATAATCATAAGGCAAACAGTGATGTGTCAGGTGGCAGGTGATAAGTGATATCAACCAGGTGTCAGGTGATAGCATGCAAGGTTCAGGTGTCTAGTAATGGTATGTCAAGTAATAAGCAAAGTAGATATCGCTATCATATATCTTAATGCAGGAAAATACTACCGATACAGGAGATCGGTACGAATACAAGAAAACAGTACCGATATAGGGGATCAGTACAAATACGGAAAAATGGTACTGATACAGGAGATCGATACAAACACAGGAAAATGATACAGTTTTGAAAAATAATATAAGTACATGTTTCAAACTCTTCAAACCATCAAGAAAATAATAATATTTGAATTAATAAGTAGACAAGCAAGCAAGCGTACATCCAAGTGAAGCTAAGCAGCGTTAGGGATAAGATCAGAAAACAGAGTTTTATCTCTAAAGCGCTGTGGAACTTAGGAATGATTCGACTTAAGATGCGCGTCTAAAATCTGGCAGAGTTCTGCTTAGGTGTGTTTAGTAGTAAAATGCTGAGCGCTAGGCTGCATTTTCAGGCTTAGCTAGAAAGTCCCGAGGATTTTAATAAACCTCGAAGAGGTTAAGCCCGGAGGCTATGTATGTACATGCAAGAGTGTTAGTATCAAACGCACACATGAAAATATAATAAGTACTAGCTATCAGTAGAGTGGTAAAACTCGGAGGCTGAGCAAGGCAGGAATAAAGTAAGTGAGCAGACAAGTGAACAATCAAGCGGAGCTAAAAAAGTTAGAGCGAGGCTAGCATACAACGCTAAAGGCTATCACGCACGGCGTAGTTACCGCTCGTGACGATGCCACGATAACGATAGCTATCTATCGCTCACAGTGTAACTACCCTCGAGCAGAGTTAGCAGGAAAGCGTTGTGCACTAGACTCGCTTATCAGGCGGAGCATGAGAGCCCAGAGGCTAAACGCAACCCAAAGGTTGGGTATAGAAAGCCCGGAGGCTAAACGCAGCCCGAAGGCTGGGTATCATACCTGCACATGATATTAGTACCACACGAGCACACATATCAATGTGAAAGTAACTAGCCTACCGTGGAGTGGTGAAGCCCAGAGGCTGATAGGGGTCGGATGCCGAGAAGAGAGTTCGGAGGTTAAACAATCACGAAGGGTCGACCACGCATGATAATCAAGCAGAAATAAAATACATCACAGGTAGGGTATATGTACATGAAATAAACTATCATAGTATAAATATTCGTTACAGGTACAATACATGTACAATCATGAGCAATCGATCACATACAAGTACAAGGGTACAACCTAATATAAAATACGAATACAATCCCAAAATATAGTATAAAATCCAGCCGACCGGACAAAGTGAAAAAATCCAATAAGAAGGTGAGGACACTCGACTAAAAATCTACGAAAAATCCCACGAAATCCTGAAGTCCAAAACACGTGCGCGCATGTCACCATCATATATTAAAATCAATATGCATAAAGAGAAGAAGTGAGAGAATAATAGAAAAAGAAAGAGAGAGAATTCAGGAAAGAGAGATGAGAGAGAGAGAGGAGAGTGGCAAGAGAGAGAAGAAAGAGAAGGGCGGGGGGGAGAGAGAAGGAGAGGAGGAGAACCATAATCAGGAGAGAGAGGGGGGAGTGTAGAGAGAGACGAAGAAAGATATGAGAGAGTGAGAAAGAGAGAGAAGAGAAGAGCAGCAAAGAGAGGAGGGAGAACAGGAGAGAAGAGGGGGGCAGTAGGGCCCCATGGCAGGCGGCGTCGGGTACCGGCCAGGGTGGCCACCACCAGCGTGGCCAGGAAGGGGGAAGAGAAGTGGGGAAGAGAAGGAGAAGAAAAATAAGAAGAAAAGAAAGAGGAGGGGGGAGAGAGAGAGAGAGACAGAGGGAGAGCAGAGGATGGTGCCTAAGGTTATGGCCGGAGATGGGGGTGTCGTGGGGAGCTCGCCTGTAATACCCCGTTTCCGGAATACGTACTTAGTTGCGTATTCAGATTTTCAGTCGTATTTTTTCGATTTGTTTCCTGTATTTATTCTGTATGATGAATTCCTTATATGATTGTTTTGTTTTGGATTTGGATTCGTGGACACGGAGTCAGCCCTAGTCTGAACCGAAGGACCCGATCCTAGTATATTACCCGATTTGGCCTTTCCGGTGTTTAGATTTGACCGATTTCAGTTCCAAAGATTATTTTCCAATATTTTTGATTTTATATGATTTTCTGGGATTATCTTGGATTAAAAGGAATTTCTCCAAAACCGGTGTCGGCCAGTACCGCTGACCGATTCCCGGATTTTATTTTACAAACGGCTTGGAATTTCATGATGGTTCTTTAGACATTATTCCTTAAAATCATATTTTCTACCTACATTCTTTTTCTGAGGATTTTATGAATTTATGAAAATTCCAACGGAGTCGGTAAATTATTGATTCCAGGATTTTTAGTTTTAAAACTATAAAGTATTTCTTCAAACGGATTTCACTATTGGTCTTTATATATTATTATTGATTTTTGGTAATTATTTCGGGTCGTTCCGAGATACTTGAATTTCGGACGATTCCGGTATTTTCCCGAAAGATTTCTGTATCTACTACTGAATCCCGGGAAGCCGCCACTTCCATTATTTTCATTTTCTATTCCAAGAGAATTTCTTCCCTTTTCCATTTTCTTTCCCATTTCCTATTTTCTTTCTTTCCTTTCCTTTAACTTCCACCACACACTTTTCCTATTTTCCAAAATTCCAAATTCTTTTTCTTATTCCACCAACTCCCCCATTAAATGCACTTCTCTCTCCCTCATCCCATGGCCGGCCAAGTGGCCAAGAGAAGGACACTCACCTCACCTCCACTTTGCAATTAAGCCCTCCCCTTTCATTTAATTGCAACACCTTTACAAAATCCAAATCCCATATATACATTTCCTTTTCATTTCAATCCCTTTCTTTCATTTCTCTTCACCAAAAGCCAAACCCTAGCTCCCACCACCTCCATCTCCTTCATCTCCACCAAGGCAACCACCACCACTTCTCCAACCTAGCTTCATCTTCTTCTTCCTTCATCACCATGGAAACCACCACCACAAGGTCAACAACACCAAAAGACTCCACCTTTCCTTTCATCATCAACCTCCATCACTTGGTGCCTTTTGGTGAGTAATTTCAATCACCAAGACTTGGTTATTTCTTAGCATGCTTAAGTTCACATATCATGTTCAATTATGCCATCAAAATCATATTTTTAGCCATCAAACACAAACCCTAGAAAACCTGTTCTGTATGCTGTTTCCAGTCGATTAGTCGACTTGACCTAGAACCTAGTCGACTAGAAACCCTTAGCTGAATCTTAACCTTTTCTGGAAACACAGTATTAGTCGACTTACCTTAGTTCCTAGTCGACTAGAGGCCCTTAGTCGACTACACCCTTGACCCTAGTCGACTAACCCTTCCTGGACCAGAAACCTTAACTCTCGGCCCTAGTCGACTTGACTATATTATTAGTCGACTATAGACTATTAGTCGACTACCCATTCTTCCCTAGTCGACTAATTTATCCTGAGACAGAAACCCCAACTTTCTGTATCACAGACTTAGTCGACTTAAGTATCTGTTAGTCGACTTAAGATCATTATTAGTCGACTACCCCTCCTAACCTAGTCGACTAACTATTCCCTGAAACCAAACCCAACTCTCTGGAAACCAGTTCTAGTCGACTATACCAGACTGTTAGTCGACTAACTCCACTATTAGTCGACTACTCTTCCATCCTAGTCGACTAACTTTGCCTAGCCATCTTAGTTGATTCCTTTCTTGAACATGAACCTTACCCTCTAGACTTACATCACCTATAGGTATTACTTGACTTGTCTTTAGACACACATCATCTTCCATTCTTTCTCTCTCTCATCTTCACTCTACATATTTATATCACAGGTTGCGGCGCATTCCGAACTTCAGTGGATTACGGATATTTCGGTATATTGGTGACTCAGGCGAGTATTCTCGCTACCCTCTTACTTTACTATTTCATTGATTATGCAAATGTTCTCGCTCTAGCTCTATGTATTTTATTTCATGTTTCATGTCTTTTACTGTGCTATACTATGCGTGGCCGACCCTTCGTGGTCGTTGTACTTTGGGTTACTTTTATATTACCTTGCCATACCATTACCTCGGACTATTCAGTTGCATGCTCTTATTTAACACATGTATATCACCTGACCATCTAGAGTGTTATCACCTGACCACCTGACATACTACTATTTGGCTAGACCCTCTTGGTATGACCTGACTTACCCAGACTATTATCAACCTCTTGACATAACTTACCACCTGATTATTATCAATCTCTTATATGTTTGGTTGCTTATTCATTATCACCATCCTATCATGCTATCACCTTACACCCAGCATGATAACTTGACTTGTGATTATCATCTTTACGGGGACCTTGACTTATTATCCTGTATCATGATCAGTGACTTGTTTTCCTGCTTTACATGCAGTGACCTGACTATGTTATACTTATGTACTCCTGATTCCTGATCATGTCTATTTCCTGTTTTTCCCGTAAAGTGATAATTAAACTATTGAATCTTAAAATGGACCAACTTGTATTGGGTCGGGGGAAACATGCGGATATCGATATGTGTTCGTGTTTACAGTGGCATTAGGTTGTGCACTATATATCCGGTCTTACCTGTGGTACTCCAGGGGACCGAGGGGAGTGCTTTCTCCCTTTCCTGTTTACTGTCATGACAAGGGCATACATAAGTCCCTCCTGTTTAGCCTTGCGGCAGGTTCCGTCTTCAAGCAACGGAACAATCCTGGGCCGTGGTCCCGGGTATGCACGGGACCCACTGTAAACATAGTTCGTTGATACCCCCGCTGTTTCCAATAACAACCTCGACTTGCTTATATATGGATGTATGTGAGTTGGCCGTACACCGAGCCACATACCTAGATATATGGGTTAGACGAGTAATAATAAAGTGTCATAATAACCGGCTCTTTAAGTTGTAAGTAGAGGTATGTGGAATGGGACGCATACCAAAGCCTACATCTTAAATAGCTATGAATTTGTGCTGTGCCTTACCGTATTTGCTTTTCCCGGACTTTATATCGGATTTCGTGTTTTATGGGTATTATGGTAGTTCGGATTGGTTTTATTCGGATTCCCTGTTTTATGATTACCATACCATATCTATTCTTACCTGCTCTATCCTATCTGCCTCCTGAGTATTTCCTACTTGATATATGCATTATTGTGCTCACCTTGCTTCACCACTTGGTTTTGCTTCTACACTCGCCTGGGGAGTATCATTTGACTCCCCTGGATCCTCACGTCCAGGTCATGGAGCTAGGAGCGTGTGATCGGAGTAGCGCAGTGGTAGCGTGGATCCCCAGCAGGCCTTTCAGAGTTCCGTCCTTCCAGACCCCCTTTGTGCCTCTCGAGTTTTCCCTTAGCAAACTCGTGAGTGCTCTTTTCCTATTCATACTTGTACGGTTCCTTGTATACATGTATGTGAGCTCCCTTTTATACTGTTCATTTATGTATATTCCTTGTACTCTCGCATTTGCGCTTGTATGTGATGTTATATTCTTGTAATATTCATCACGCCTGGTGATAGCTCTGTGATTGTATATATATATGTGTTGGAATGTATAATGCACCACTGCTTCTGTACTCTGATTCTTGTCTGTACTGATGCTTAGCGTATATACGGGAAGGTAATTCGGACTTACGTATATACGTTGCAGTGACGTCCCCGTATCGCCGGGATCGGGGCGTTACAGGTTGGTATCAGAGCTTAGGCTCTAACCTCCTCAGTACGTCCAGAAGGCAAATCAATGGTAAAGCGATTTGCAACTGGAATACATGAGTCTTGGTTATACATTCCAACTACAAGTGCAGAGTTATCTATTCTTGACTATCCTTCCTTTGATTCTTAATTCCTCCTATCCCTTCCCTGTTTTGGTTTTATGAGACCTTATACTATCTTAAGATATGAATAGACTAGGAAGGTAGTGGCTGGTTCTGAAAGAAGCTATTATGGGATCTCTTCGGCCAATTCTATGAAGCTTGGTATTCTCCAGATTGATGCTGATCTGGCTATCTTTCAGAGGTCAGCAGTTGGGATTCTCTACGGATATTCTTTCAGAGTGATTGGTGCCTGGTATTCGGGATTCTTAATTATCGGTCTTCTTTATTATGCTCAGGATTTTCGGGGTTTTCTTTATTACACAGCCACGACATCATCAGTATTCATTTATTTCACAGCCACGACATCATCAGTATTATTCAGCATTATTCTAAAGATTTATTACACAGCCACGACATCATCAGCCGGAAATGCAGAGTATGATTATTATTCAGTTGACTTGAGAGCCCTACCTATAGTGCTTCATATCTTAATTGGTATAGATTCCAGCCTTTGTCCCCTTTGTATTCAATTTGCCCCTTAACGAAATTGCGAGGACGCAATTTTTTGTAAGGTGGGTGGATTGTAATACCCCATTTCCGGAATACGTACTTAGTTGCGTATTCAGATTTTCAGTCGTATTTTTTCGATTTGTTTCCTGTATTTATTCTGTATGATGAATTCCTTATATGATTGTTTTGTTTTGGATTTGGATTCGTGGACACGGAGTCAGCCCTAGTCTGAACCGAAGGACCCGATCCTAGTATATTACCCGATTTGGCCTTTCCGGTGTTTAGATTTGACCGATTTCAGTTCCAAAGATTATTTTCCAATATTTTGGATTTTATATGATTTTCTGGGATTATCTTGGATTAAAAGGAATTTCTCCAAAACCGGTGTCGGCCAGTACCGCTGACCGATTCCCGGATTTTTATTTTACAAACGGCTTGGAATTTCATGATGGTTCTTTAGACATTATTCCTTAGAATCATATTTTCTACCTACATTCTTTTTCTGAGGATTTTATGAATTTATGAAAATTCCAACGGAGTCGGTAAATTATTGATTCCAGGATTTTTAGTTTTAAAACTATAAAGTATTTCTTCAAACGGATTTCACTATTGGTCTTTATATATTATTATTGATTTTTGGTAATTATTTCGGGTCGTTCCGAGATACTTGAATTTCGGACGATTCTGGTATTTTCCCGAAAGATTTCTGTATCTACTACTGAATCCCGGGAAGCCGCCACTTCCATTATTTTCATTTTCTATTCCAAGAGAATTTCTTCCCTTTTCCATTTTCTTTCCCATTTCCTATTTTCTTTCTTTCCTTTCCTTTAACTTCCACCACACACTTTTCCTATTTTCCAAAATTCCAAATTCTTTTTCTTATTCCACCAACTCCCACCTACCCCATTAAATGCACTTCTCTCTCCCTCATCCCATGGCCGGCCAAGTGGCCAAGAGAAGGACACTCACCTCACCTCCACTTTGCAATTAAGCCCTCCCCTTTCATTTAATTGCAACACCTTTACAAAATCCAAATCCCATATATACATTTCCTTTTCATTTCAATCCCTTTCTTTCATTTCTCTTCACCAAAAGCCAAACCCTAGCTCCCACCACCTCCATCTCCTTCATCTCCACCAAGGCAACCACCACCACTTCTCCAACCTAGCTTCATCTTCTTCTTCCTTCATCACCATGGAAACCACCACCACAAGGTCAACAACACCAAAAGACTCCACCTTTCCTTTCATCATCAACCTCCATCACTTGGTGCCTTTTGGTGAGTAATTTCAATCACCAAGACTTGGTTATTTCTTAGCATGCTTAAGTTCACATATCATGTTCAATTATGCCATCAAAATCATATTTTTAGCCATCAAACACAAACCCTAGAAAACCTGTTCTGTATGCTGTTTCCAGTCGATTAGTCGACTTGACCTAGAACCTAGTCGACTAGAAACCCTTAGCTGAATCTTAACCTTTTCTGGAAACACAGTATTAGTCGACTTACCTTAGTTCCTAGTCGACTAGAGGCCCTTAGTCGACTACACCCTTGACCCTAGTCGACTAACCCTTCCTGGACCAGAAACCTTAACTCTCGGCCCTAGTCGACTTGACTATATTATTAGTCGACTATAGACTATTAGTCGACTACCCATTCTTCCCTAGTCGACTAATTTATCCTGAGACAGAAACCCCAACTTTCTGTATCACAGACTTAGTCGACTTAAGTATCTGTTAGTCGACTTAAGATCATTATTAGTCGACTACCCCTCCTAACCTAGTCGACTAACTATTCCCTGAAACCAAACCCAACTCTCTGGAAACCAGTTCTAGTCGACTATACCAGACTGTTAGTCGACTAACTCCACTATTAGTCGACTACTCTTCCATCCTAGTCGACTAACTTTGCCTAGCCATCTTAGTTGATTCCTTTCTTGAACATGAACCTTACCCTCTAGACTTACATCACCTATAGGTATTACTTGACTTGTCTTTAGACACACATCATCTTCCATTCTTTCTCTCTCTCATCTTCACTCTACATATTTATATCACAGGTTGCGGCGCATTCCGAACTTCAGTGGATTACGGATATTTCGGTATATTGGTGACTCAGGCGAGTATTCTCGCTACCCTCTTACTTTACTATTTCATTGATTATGCAAATGTTCTCGCTCTAGCTCTATGTATTTTATTTCATGTTTCATGTCTTTTACTGTGCTATACTATGCGTGGCCGACCCTTCGTGGTCGTTGTACTTTGGGTTACTTTTATATTACCTTGCCATACCATTACCTCGGACTATTCAGTTGCATGCTCTTATTTAACACATGTATATCACCTGACCATCTAGAGTGTTATCACCTGACCACCTGACATACTACTATTTGGCTAGACCCTCTTGGTATGACCTGACTTACCCAGACTATTATCAACCTCTTGACATAACTTACCACCTGATTATTATCAATCTCTTATATGTTTGGTTGCTTATTCATTATCACCATCCTATCATGCTATCACCTTACACCCAGCATGATAACTTGACTTGTGATTATCATCTTTACGGGGACCTTGACTTATTATCCTGTATCATGATCAGTGACTTGTTTTCCTGCTTTACATGCAGTGACCTGACTATGTTATACTTATGTACTCCTGATTCCTGATCATGTCTATTTCCTGTTTTTCCCGTAAAGTGATAATTAAACTATTGAATCTTAAAATGGACCAACTTGTATTGGGTCGGGGGAAACATGCGGATATCGATATGTGTTCGTGTTTACAGTGGCATTAGGTTGTGCACTATATATCCGGTCTTACCTGTGGTACTCCAGGGGACCGAGGGGAGTGCTTTCTCCCTTTCCTGTTTACTGTCATGACAAGGGCATACATAAGTCCCTCCTGTTTAGCCTTGCGGCAGGTTCCGTCTTCAAGCAACGGAACAATCCTGGGCCGTGGTCCCGGGTATGCACGGGACCCACTGTAAACATAGTTCGTTGATACCCCCGCTGTTTCCAATAACAACCTCGACTTGCTTATATATGGATGTATGTGAGTTGGCCGTACACCGAGCCACATACCTAGATATATGGGTTAGACGAGTAATAATAAAGTGTCATAATAACCGGCTCTTTAAGTTGTAAGTAGAGGTATGTGGAATGGGACGCATACCAAAGCCTACATCTTAAATAGCTATGAATTTGTGCTGTGCCTTACCGTATTTGCTTTTCCCGGACTTTATATCGGATTTCGTGTTTTATGGGTATTATGGTAGTTCGGATTGGTTTTATTCGGATTCCCTGTTTTATGATTACCATGCCATATCTATTCTTACCTGCTCTATCCTATCTGCCTCCTGAGTATTTCCTACTTGATATATGCATTATTGTGCTCACCTTGCTTCACCACTTGGTTTTGCTTCTACACTCGCCTGGGGAGTATCATTTGACTCCCCTGGATCCTCACGTCCAGGTCATGGAGCTAGAAGCGTGTGATCGGAGTAGCGCAGTGGTAGCGTGGATCCCCAGCAGGCCTTTCAGAGTTCCGTCCTTCCAGACCCCCTTTGTGCCTCTCGAGTTTTCCCTTAGCAAACTCGTGAGTGCTCTTTTCCTATTCATACTTGTACGGTTCCTTGTATACATGTATGTGAGCTCCCTTTTATACTGTTCATTTATGTATATTCCTTGTACTCTCGCATTTGCGCTTGTATGTGATGTTATATTCTTGTAATATTCATCACGCCTGGTGATAGCTCTGTGATTGTATATATATATGTGTTGGAATGTATAATGCACCACTGCTTCTGTACTCTGATTCTTGTCTGTACTGATGCTTAGCGTATATACGGGAAGGTAATTCGGACTTACGTATATACGTTGCAGTGACGTCCCCGTATCGCCGGGATCGGGGCGTTACAGGTTGGTATCAGAGCTTAGGCTCTAACCTCCTCAGTACGTCCAGAAGGCAAATCAATGGTAAAGCGATTTGCAACTGGAATACATGAGTCTTGGTTATACATTCCAACTACAAGTGCAGAGTTATCTATTCTTGACTATCCTTCCTTTGATTCTTAATTCCTCCTATCCCTTCCCTGTTTTGGTTTTATGAGACCTTATACTATCTTAAGATATGAATAGACTAGGAAGGTAGTGGCTGGTTCTGAAAGAAGCTATTATGGGATCTCTTCGGCCAATTCTATGAAGCTTGGTATTCTCCAGATTGATGCTGATCTGGCTATCTTTCAGAGGTCAGCAGTTGGGATTCTCTACGGATATTCTTTCAGAGTGATTGGTGCCTGGTATTCGGGATTCTTAATTATCGGTCTTCTTTATTATGCTCAGGATTTTCGGGGTTTTCTTTATTACACAGCCACGACATCATCAGTATTCATTTATTTCACAGCCACGACATCATCAGTATTATTCAGCATTATTCTAAAGATTTATTACACAGCCACGACATCATCAGCCGGAAATGCAGAGTATGATTATTATTCAGTTGACTTGAGAGCCCTACCTATAGTGCTTCATATCTTAATTGGTATAGATTCCAGCCTTTGTCCCCTTTGTATTCAATTTGCCCCTTAACGAAATTGCGAGGACGCAATTTTTTGTAAGGTGGGTGGATTGTAATACCCCGTTTCCGGAATACGTACTTAGTTGCGTATTCAGATTTTCAGTCGTATTTTTTCGATTTGTTTCCTGTATTTATTCTGTATGATGAATTCCTTATATGATTGTTTTGTTTTGGATTTGGATTCGTGGACACGGAGTCAGCCCTAGTCTGAACCGAAGGACCCGATCCTAGTATATTACCCGATTTGGCCTTTCCGGTGTTTAGATTTGACCGATTTCAGTTCCAAAGATTATTTTCCAATATTTTGGATTTTATATGATTTTCTGGGATTATCTTGGATTAAAAGGAATTTCTCCAAAACCGGTGTCGGCCAGTACCGCTGACCGATTCCCGGATTTTTATTTTACAAACGGCTTGGAATTTCATGATGGTTCTTTAGACATTATTCCTTAGAATCATATTTTCTACCTACATTCTTTTTCTGAGGATTTTATGAATTTATGAAAATTCCAACGGAGTCGGTAAATTATTGATTCCAGGATTTTTAGTTTTAAAACTATAAAGTATTTCTTCAAACGGATTTCACTATTGGTCTTTATATATTATTATTGATTTTTGGTAATTATTTCGGGTCGTTCCGAGATACTTGAATTTCGGACGATTCCGGTATTTTCCCGAAAGATTTCTGTATCTACTACTGAATCCCGGGAAGCCGCCACTTCCATTATTTTCATTTTCTATTCCAAGAGAATTTCTTCCCTTTTCCATTTTCTTTCCCATTTCCTATTTTCTTTCTTTCCTTTCCTTTAACTTCCACCACACACTTTTCCTATTTTCCAAAATTCCAAATTCTTTTTCTTATTCCACCAACTCCCACCTACCCCATTAAATGCACTTCTCTCTCCCTCATCCCATGGCCGGCCAAGTGGCCAAGAGAAGGACACTCACCTCACCTCCACTTTGCAATTAAGCCCTCCCCTTTCATTTAATTGCAACACCTTTACAAAATCCAAATCCCATATATACATTTCCTTTTCATTTCAATCCCTTTCTTTCATTTCTCTTCACCAAAAGCCAAACCCTAGCTCCCACCACCTCCATCTCCTTCATCTCCACCAAGGCAACCACCACCACTTCTCCAACCTAGCTTCATCTTCTTCTTCCTTCATCACCATGGAAACCACCACCACAAGGTCAACAACACCAAAAGACTCCACCTTTCCTTTCATCATCAACCTCCATCACTTGGTGCCTTTTGGTGAGTAATTTCAATCACCAAGACTTGGTTATTTCTTAGCATGCTTAAGTTCACATATCATGTTCAATTATGCCATCAAAATCATATTTTTAGCCATCAAACACAAACCCTAGAAAACCTGTTCTGTATGCTGTTTCCAGTCGATTAGTCGACTTGACCTAGAACCTAGTCGACTAGAAACCCTTAGCTGAATCTTAACCTTTTCTGGAAACACAGTATTAGTCGACTTACCTTAGTTCCTAGTCGACTAGAGGCCCTTAGTCGACTACACCCTTGACCCTAGTCGACTAACCCTTCCTGGACCAGAAACCTTAACTCTCGGCCCTAGTCGACTTGACTATATTATTAGTCGACTATAGACTATTAGTCGACTACCCATTCTTCCCTAGTCGACTAATTTATCCTGAGACAGAAACCCCAACTTTCTGTATCACAGACTTAGTCGACTTA
The DNA here is from genome assembly GCA_038442645.1 of Agave tequilana. NCBI lineage: Eukaryota > Viridiplantae > Streptophyta > Magnoliopsida > Asparagales > Asparagaceae > Agave > Agave tequilana. The sequence goes on along the minus strand of JAVJIF010009968.1, from coordinate 15,169 downwards.
AGTATCTGTTAGTCGACTTAAGATCATTATTAGTCGACTACCCCTCCTAACCTAGTCGACTAACTATTCCCTGAAACCAAACCCAACTCTCTGGAAACCAGTTCTAGTCGACTATACCAGACTGTTAGTCGACTAACTCCACTATTAGTCGACTACTCTTCCATCCTAGTCGACTAACTTTGCCTAGCCATCTTAGTTGATTCCTTTCTTGAACATGAACCTTACCCTCTAGACTTACATCACCTATAGGTATTACTTGACTTGTCTTTAGACACACATCATCTTCCATTCTTTCTCTCTCTCATCTTCACTCTACATATTTATATCACAGGTTGCGGCGCATTCCGAACTTCAGTGGATTACGGATATTTCGGTATATTGGTGACTCAGGCGAGTATTCTCGCTACCCTCTTACTTTACTATTTCATTGATTATGCAAATGTTCTCGCTCTAGCTCTATGTATTTTATTTCATGTTTCATGTCTTTTACTGTGCTATACTATGCGTGGCCGACCCTTCGTGTCGTTGTACTTTGGGTTACTTTTATATTACCTTGCCATACCATTACCTCGGACTATTCAGTTGCATGCTCTTATTTAACACATGTATATCACCTGACCATCTAGAGTGTTATCACCTGACCACCTGACATACTACTATTTGGCTAGACCCTCTTGGTATGACCTGACTTACCCAGACTATTATCAACCTCTTGACATAACTTACCACCTGATTATTATCAATCTCTTATATGTTTGGTTGCTTATTCATTATCACCATCCTATCATGCTATCACCTTACACCCAGCATGATAACTTGACTTGTGATTATCATCTTTACGGGGACCTTGACTTATTATCCTGTATCATGATCAGTGACTTGTTTTCCTGCTTTACATGCAGTGACCTGACTATGTTATACTTATGTACTCCTGATTCCTGATCATGTCTATTTCCTGTTTTTCCCGTAAAGTGATAATTAAACTATTGAATCTTAAAATGGACCAACTTGTATTGGGTCGGGGGAAACATGCGGATATCGATATGTGTTCGTGTTTACAGTGGCATTAGGTTGTGCACTATATATCCGGTCTTACCTGTGGTACTCCAGGGGACCGAGGGGAGTGCTTTCTCCCTTTCCTGTTTACTGTCATGACAAGGGCATACATAAGTCCCTCCTGTTTAGCCTTGCGGCAGGTTCCGTCTTCAAGCAACGGAACAATCCTGGGCCGTGGTCCCGGGTATGCACGGGACCCACTGTAAACATAGTTCGTTGATACCCCCGCTGTTTCCAATAACAACCTCGACTTGCTTATATATGGATGTATGTGAGTTGGCCGTACACCGAGCCACATACCTAGATATATGGGTTAGACGAGTAATAATAAAGTGTCATAATAACCGGCTCTTTAAGTTGTAAGTAGAGGTATGTGGAATGGGACGCATACCAAAGCCTACATCTTAAATAGCTATGAATTTGTGCTGTGCCTTACCGTATTTGCTTTTCCCGGACTTTATATCGGATTTCGTGTTTTATGGGTATTATGGTAGTTCGGATTGGTTTTATTCGGATTCCCTGTTTTATGATTACCATGCCATATCTATTCTTACCTGCTCTATCCTATCTGCCTCCTGAGTATTTCCTACTTGATATATGCATTATTGTGCTCACCTTGCTTCACCACTTGGTTTTGCTTCTACACTCGCCTGGGGAGTATCATTTGACTCCCCTGGATCCTCACGTCCAGGTCATGGAGCTAGGAGCGTGTGATCGGAGTAGCGCAGTGGTAGCGTGGATCCCCAGCAGGCCTTTCAGAGTTCCGTCCTTCCAGACCCCCTTTGTGCCTCTCGAGTTTTCCCTTAGCAAACTCGTGAGTGCTCTTTTCCTATTCATACTTGTACGGTTCCTTGTATACATGTATGTGAGCTCCCTTTTATACTGTTCATTTATGTATATTCCTTGTACTCTCGCATTTGCGCTTGTATGTGATGTTATATTCTTGTAATATTCATCACGCCTGGTGATAGCTCTGTGATTGTATATATATATGTGTTGGAATGTATAATGCACCACTGCTTCTGTACTCTGATTCTTGTCTGTACTGATGCTTAGCGTATATACGGGAAGGTAATTCGGACTTACGTATATACGTTGCAGTGACGTCCCCGTATCGCCGGGATCGGGGCGTTACATCGCCAAAGCTGGGAAAGGGTGGAGCCACCGGCCTCTCATGGTGGTGGTGATGGTGGTTGATTGAAGAAGAAGTTGAAGATAGTGGTGTTGATGTAGTTGTTGTTTATAGATGATGGTGGAGATGTAGGCGGTGGAGTTGGTGGTGAGGTGGAGATGATGGCTGGAAGTGGTAGGCGTCGGCGTGGTGGTCGACAGTTGTGATACACCGGCGGTGGTTTGATGAAGAGGAAGAGAGATTTGAGTGTGAGAGAAAATTGGGGAAATTGGAGAAGGAAAGGGTGAGATTAAAGAGAGAGAGAATTAGAGAAAGAATAATTAAGATTGAGGGAGAGAGGGAGAGAATTTGGGAGGAGGAGAGGGGTTGGTCCCCTCCATCGCCAGCCAGAGGGAGGAAGAAGGGAAAAAACGAAAAAGAAAAGAAAGAAGAAAATGGGAAATAAAAAGATGTGATATTTTTTGGGGGTTAGGAGGTGTGGTGGAGAAAAAATGGGGAAAAGAAAAGGAAAGAAAAAGAAAAAGAAAGAAAAAGTAGTGAAGGAGAAAAATAGAGGGAAAAGAAAAAAAATATCCAGATAAAACTCCGAATCCGGGAAAATACAAAAAATATCTAAAATGGCAAAAAAATAGAGTAACTCAGAGTATTCTCCAAAAATTCTCAAAATAACAAATATTATATTAAGGCATATGGTTAAATCGAATTCTAAAAATTCAATCCCGCATTCAAAATAAAAATCTTGGAATTTACCAGCGATACCGGTCGACACCAAAACCGGTCGAACTTCGATAAATTTAAAAAAAAACCCAAAAATGCATTAAGGTAGAAAATGTGATTCTAAGAAATAAAGTGAAAGCGAGTTTTAAAAAATTAAACTCTATTTGCAAATTAAAAATCGTGGAATCGACCAACGATACTGGCTGATACCAAATCCGATGAAATTTTGATAAATTCTGAAAAATCTCCAAAAATATATTAAAATAGAAAATATGATTTTAAAAATAATGTGAAAGCAAATTTTAGAAATTTGACTCCATTTGAAAATTAAAAATTCGAGAATCGATTGGCGGCACTAGTCGATACCAGTTTTGAAGATTTTGCAATCTAATTCAAAAAAATTTCTACAAAATCATGAAAAATGAAAAATATTAAAAAATAATATTTGAAACTGAAATCGATTAAATCTAACTACCAAAAAGACCAAATTGAGTAATATGCAAGGATTGGGTTCCCGGTTCAGATTAGGGCTGACTTGAAGTCCACGAATTCGAATCCAATGCAAAACAATCATATAAATAATCTTAAAATAAAAATAAATATGAAAAGTAAATTGAAAACTATGATTAAAAAAAATCTGAATACAAATCTAAATACGTATTCTGAGAACGAGGTGTTACATTCCATCCACCTTACAAAAATTTCATCCTCAAAATTTCTATAAGGGGAAAATGAATACATGAAAGATAGAGACGAGGATTATTCCACTTAAAATATTACTAAGGGTAATACTCATAGCCACTAATCAATAACTCTGGGCCTAGACGTCTTCTGTACTTCCTATCGTATAATTTTTTGACAGTGACATACTAATACTGATCTGATATCTACCAATAAGAGAAGACCACCAGAACTTTAGTAGACTGACCCTTCTGAGCGAGTTGAATTATTGGGATGATCAGTAATATTTCTTCTGCACTGCGAGATAATGTTGATGAAATTCATAGAAATCCATAGAGGCGATATAGAATTCTTGTGTGGCTCGAGGCTGTGCTTGATGAAGTCTGTAATAGAATTCTCCAACGAGCTGCTTACTTATCATTATTTCGGAGTAGACCAGGGGATTAAAAATAAAGAAAACCTGATAAGAGAGATCATGGATAAAGAAAATCGATAACAATGAATTCTGAATACAGAATGCTGTAAACTCTGAAAGGCATAACTAAGAAAATAGAATAACCGTAGCGAGTCTCGAATACCATCCTCTGAACGGTAGCCCGACTTTAGATGAAATGTTTAGAGAATACCCAAGCCCTGCAAGGTTGGTTGAATAGATCATCAGTAAAGATTATGATAAGTGTTGCCCAAGGTTACAATCAACCCATGTTTAGTGTATTTTGATGATTACAAAACATATTAGTTATTTGTACTAATATAAATTGTTGTTTAAGTGTGTTTCAGGTTTATATATTAAAGAGATGAATTCTTCCCTAAAGGAAGGTACATTGGACTCAAGACAAGTCAAATTGGGCTCAAAGTACAATATTGAAGATCAAGTGAAGATAGCCCATCTTGAAGTCTTGAAGACCTAGAAGTTTGTAAGTTTAGTTTGTTAAAGATTGAATATGTGAAATTTGGCTCTAGGATTTGCACACACATTTGTTTTGTATGTTTCCTTTGTTTTTGAAAATGTTTATTTCTAAGTTTATGCCTTAGTTTATACATACATGTACTCAAAGCTTTATATCTTCAAAAACTTGTTTAAAACATGATATAAACTATTTTCTGCATAACACTTAGCTTCAGATTTTTTAAAAGAATTTTTACAAAATTTTCTATCTCAAAAATCTGCCCAGAATCCTGTTTCAGGCAGACCGGTCGACCGGCAGTCGACCGGCTGCTGTGTCCGGACATGCACAGGTTGTGCATGTCTGTCGGTCGACCGGACCAACAGACCGGTCGACCGAAAATAGATGTTTGCTCTCTGTATCTTTTCGGTCGACTGGGTGGTCGACCGATAGAAGGAAACTGTGTTTCCTAATTGAGATCGGTCGACTGGCAGTCGACCGGAGCCCCAACGGCTCTTTTGCCAGCAGGGACCCGGTCGACCGGCAGTCGACCGGTAGGCCTGCAACAAGCCATAACGGCTCTTTCCTCTTTGGGCATTTCTGAAAAACTGTTTTTGGTTTTCTCTTTAACAGAGTTTTTAGGAGTTGTTGGGACTCTTTTTCTGATCAAATTAGCTGGAAAAATCAGAGTTTTTAACCTATTCTCTCCCTATAAATAGTGGGGAATAGGCCTTAGTTATTTACCAAGAAAAATACAAGTTTTCATTGTTTTCAAGTGAAAGAGAAAAATAGTTTAAAGCTTTCATTTCCATTCTTTCAAATTGGTTTTTCAGTTGTTGTTTGATCTCTAATATCACTCTACAACTGAAGCTTTTCTCACCACACTTCATAGAGCCAAAAATTTCATATTCTTTCTATAAGTGAAGTTGTAAAAGAGTGAGAGTGTTTGTAAAAGAGTGTTGTGGTCTAGTTAAAGATCACTATTTGTAATCCTTGTTCTTGTGGAGACAAGCTCCTCGGTGGAGTTTCTTTGTAAGGTGAAGCTACGGGCTTGAGGTCTTTGGAGGCCTAACTTGTACGGGATCCTAAGGGGATAGTGGAAACCCTTCACGGAGGTGAAGGCGGGGACTAGAGCAACGGGCTCGAACCTCGAAACAAATCATCCTTGTTTGCGATTGCCTTTGCGTTCTTCTTGCTTTCAATTTCTCTTGTTTTATATTGACTTGAATTATTTGCTTGAGTAACTAACCCTCTACTTGTGGAATCTTGTGTTGCTATACTTGTTGTGTTACATTGTGAGCCTTTCATTTTCATCATCATACTTGGCATTGATCAATCACACCTTAATACAACACGGTTGCATTGCGCACCTCTAACCCATTTAAGGGGAATTGGGAGGAAGGAGTTCAGAACCTCGCAAGGGGTATTCGGCTCTTAGTCGTGTTTTTGAGAGATTGTTGCATCACTCATTTCATAAGTTTAAAAAGATCATTAGATTAGTAATTACACCTATTCACCCCCCTCTAGGTGTATTTCAATTGGTATCAGAGCTTGGACTCTAGGATTTGGCTTAACAACCTTAAAGAGATCCTCATATTGCTAATCATTTCATTCATTTCCACATAGTAAACATGGCCGATGGTATTAAGACACCCCCTAAGTTTGATGGACTTAACTTTCCCATATGGAAGGTTAAGATGACTGTTTTCTTGCAATCTCTAGGTAGCCGAGTTGCAAAGGCCGTGACTAAACAATTTAGTACCCCCGATGGTGATGAATCTACTTGGTCCGAAATTGAGACCAAGGAGTTTGATGCCAATGCTAGGGCTCATTATGCACTCCTACAAGCCCTCAATGATGATGACATAGCTAGAGTCATCCATTGCAAATCCGCCTATGAGATTTGGACCCATTTGCTAGTAACACATGAGGGGACATCACAAGTGAAGAGGGCCAAGAAAGATCTTCTTCGGTCCCAATATGAAAATTTTAGCATGCAAGAACATGAAACCATAGATGATATGGTTACTAAATTTACTAAGATTACTAATGGGCTTTCTTCTCTAGGTGAAGACATCAACAACGACCAAAGGGTGAGAAAGATCATCCGGGCTCTTCCTCCATCATGGGAAGTGAAAGCTACAACATTGAAGGAACTCAATGATAAAGATGAGATTGAGCTCATCGGACTCATTGGGAATTTAAAAACCCATGAGATGGAGAGGAAGGCAAGGGAGGACATGGCACCCTCCAAGAAGAAGACTATTGCCTTCAAAAGTCATGCTACTTACTCCGACGAAGATGATGAAGAAGAAGATAATGAGGAGCTCTCACTTCTAGTCAAAACGTCCGGAGGATGTACAACAAGGCAAAGTTCCAAGGACGGAGGAGATGGCAAGGAGGCAAAGAAGAGAGAAAGATCATATGCTTCAATTGCCAAAAGCCGGGACACATTGTAGCGGAGTGTCCGGACCAAGTAAAGCCATCTCCATCCAAGAAGCCATACAAGAAGAAGGCTATGAAAGCAACATGGGATGACGAAAGTGAATCCGAGGAGGAGATCGACACCGCCAATATGTGCTTCATGGCAAATGAGAGCACAAGCAAGGTAACCCCCTCAACTCCTTTTGATTTATCCATGGATGAGTTAAGTGAAGCATTTATAGAACTTTCTCAAAATTATGACTTCATGAAGAAAAAGTACTTGAAAATGAAAAAGGATAATGAATCTTTGAGTATTCAAGTGTTAAATCTTTCTAAAGAAAATAATGACTTGCATTCTTCTTTAGTTTCCACTAAAAATGATTTTGAAAAATATAAGATTGCTTGTAAAGGAAAGACCCCATTTGTAGATTCTAATGAGATTGCCATGCTTAAGGAAAGATTAGACTCATTAGATGTTGTTTTGAAAAAGTGTAGTGAGTTTGATAAGAAGAAGATGGAGAATATGTTTCCTAAGAAACAAGCTCCTAAGAAAAATGTTCATCATGCTCATGCTCATGCTCATGTACATGCTACACAACCTATGCATCTTGGTAAACCCCCAAAGCATGCTCACACTTCACATACACACCATGCATTTATGTATAGAAAAGTGTACACATGTTCACATTGTGGACGGAAAGGACACTTGGCTAATTTTTGCTATGATAGACTAAGTGCATCATCTCATAATGTTTGGGTTCGTAACACTAACTTTCAAGGACCCAAGAAAGTTTGGGTACCAAAGTCAACAATTGTTTTAAATGATATAGGTACTTTCCAAAGCCCAACGACGTAGAGGTTTGTGGTATCTTGATAGCGGTTGCTCAAGGCACATGACTTGGGACATCAACAACTTTGCAACCTATCAAGATATCATGAAGGTGGCACCGTCACCTTCGGAGATGACGCCAAGGGTAAAATCATTGGTATTGGTAATGTAAAGCTTGGCACTTCTCCTTTAATTGAAAATGTAGTTTTAGTAGACGGGCTCAAGCATAATCTCTTGAGCATTAGTCAATTATGTGATAAAGGATTTAATGTTATTTTTGATGATATTGCTTGTAAAATAGTTGACAAAAATTCTAATGTTTGTGTATTTTCCGGTTTTCGTGAAAGTAATGTATATATGATAGATATGCTAAATATGTCTTGTAATATAACATGTTTAAAAGCCCTCGATGACGACTCTTGGTTATGGCATAGGAGATTAGGCCACGTTTCATTTGACCATATTTCTAGGCTTAACTCTAAGGAAATGGTGAAGGGTATTCCTTCATTGAACTTTGAAAAGGACCGAGTTTGTGACGCATGTCAATTTGGGAAACAAACTAAGTCCTCATTCAAATCAATTAAGGATATCATGTCATCACGTCCATTGGAGCTAATCCACATGGATTTATTTGGCCCTACACAAACCAAAAGTTTAAGTGGGAGTAGATTTGCTTATGTTTTAGTAGATGATTTTTTGCGTTTTACTTGGTTTATTTTCTTGAACATAAAAGTCAAACCTTTTCACATTTTCAAGCCTTTAAGAAAAGAGTTGAAAAGGAAAATGACTCCTCAATAATTAAAATAAGAAGTGATAGAGGAGGTGAGTTCATTAACCTTCCCTTTACCACTTTTTGTGAGGAACATGGAATAAAACATGAACTTTCTTGTCCTAGAACTCCACAACAAAATGGAGTAGTTGAGCGGAAAAATCGTACTTTACAAGAGATGGCTAGGACAATGTTAAATGAATATGGTCTACCACATTATTTGTGGGCCGAGGCCGTTCATACTTCATGTTACATTGCAAATCGTGTTTTCCTATGTAAAAATACTACTAAGACTTCTTATGAGATGTATTTTTCTAGAAAACCTAATGTTTCTTATTTCAAAGTGTTTGGTTGCAAATGTTTTGTTTTAAATACAAATATTAATTTGGGAAAATTTGATGCTAGATCATATGAGGCTATTTTTGTAGGTTACTCAAATACTAGTAAGGCTTATAGAGTCTTCAATAGGTCAACTTTGACTATTGAGGAATCTATTCATGTTAAATTTGAGGAATCTAACAAGTTTGTTAAGAATTGTGTAGAAATTGATGCTTTAGATGAAGGTTTGGAGAAAGTGACCTTGGAGGATGCTTCTACCATGGGAGACAAGCCAAAGGATGGTGATGGAAGTGAAGCCAAAGTGGAAGAGGCTCAAGGAAATGAACATCAAGCAAATGAAGAGGAGCCCTCTCAACCACTACCAAAGGATTGGAGATTCAATCCTCATCATCCCAAGGACCTCGTCATAGGTGAAGTATCAAAAGGGGTAACCACTCGCTCTAAGATTCAAGATTTTTGTGGTAATTTTGCTTTTATTTCACACATAGAACCTAAAAATGTCCTCGAAGCCGAGGCCGATTCATATTGGTTGCTAGCAATGCAAGAGGAGCTCAATCAATTTGAGCGCAACCAAGTTTGGCACCTTGTTCCTAGCCCCACGATAGACCAACAATTGGTACTAAGTGGATCTTTAAGAATAAGTTGGATGAATCGGGTAATGTAGTTAGAAACAAGGCTAGGTTAGTTACCCAAGGTTACACTCAAATCGAGGGAATCGATTTTGAAGAAACCTTTGCACCCGTAGCACGGCTCGAAGCCATACGGATGACCTTAGCATATGCCTCATTTAAAGATTTTAAGTTATTTCAAATGGATGTAAAGAGTGCTTTTCTTAATGGTTATATTGATGAGGAGGTGTATGTTGAACAACCCCCCGGTTTGTTGATCCTACACACCCTAATTATGTTTATAAATTAGATAAAGCACTATATGGTTTGAAACAAGCCCCTAGGGCTTGGTATGAAAGATTGTCTTCATTTTTGCTTTCAAATGATTTTAAGAAAGGAAAAGTTGATAAAACATTATTTACCAAACATATAGATCAAGATATCCTCATAGTTCAAATTTATGTTGATGACATTATTTTTGGATCTACTAATGTTTCACTTTGCAAGAATTTTGAGTCATGCATGAAAAAGGAATTCGAGATGTCTATGATGGGGGAGCTCAACGTCTTCCTTGGACTTCAAATCAAGCAACGTAGTGATGGGACATTCATCAACCAAGCCAAGTACACCAAAGAACTCATCAAGAGGTTCGGGCTTGAAGGATCCAAAGTAGCAAAGACTCCCATGGCAACCACTACGAAACTTGACAAGGACGAACAAGGTAAGGAAGTAGACATCAAATTATTTCGTAGCATGATTGGTAGTTTACTCTATCTTACGGCTAGTAGGCCGGATATAATGTTTTCCGTATGTTTATGTGCACGTTTTCAATCATGTCCTAAGGAATCACACTTAATAGCGGTAAAACGCATAATTAGGTATCTTAGGGGCACAATTGATTTAGGTTTGTGGTATCCGAAACTAACCAATTTACCATGACTAGTTATTCGGATGCCGACTATGCCGTTGTAGGGTAGATAGGAAGAGCACAAGTGGCACTTGCCAATTCTTGGGCAATTGTCTTGTGTCTTGGTCTTCCAAGAAGCAAAATAGTGTAGCCCTTTCAACCGCCGAGGCGGAGTATGTAGCAGCCGGAGCTTGTTGTGCACAAGTACTCTGGATGAAACATACTCTTCTCGATTTTGATTTACATTTTGATCATGTTAAGATTTATTGTGATAATACTAGTGCTATTCACATGACCAAAAATGCTAATCAACATAGTAAAACCAAACATATAGACATTAGATATCATTTTCTTAGAGATCACTTTGAAAAAGGTGACATAGATCGATTTTGTTTCCACTGATTTTCAACTTGCAGATATTTTCACAAAACCTTTAGATTATGCAAGATTTTCATTTATTTGTGGTGAATTGAATATTTGTATGATTGATACTTAAAATATTTTTTAGTTTGCTTATTCTTATTTTTAGCATGTCTTCAAATATTTTCTTGTTTGTATGTTTATTCTTGTTTTTAACCCTTTTTGATGTATGACAAAAAGGGGGAGAAATATAAATATATAGCATTGTTATTCCTTATGAATATAAGTTTGGGAGAAAAATATGAAAGTTGTTATTCCTTATTTTAGTTTTATGACAAAATTTTTTGGTGATGATATTTTTTCAATGCTTTATGTATGCTTACATAGTTGTTCATATTCATGTTAAATACATAGCATTGTTTAAGGGGGAGCTTTCCAAGCTCTTTACTCTTTTATTTGTTTAATAACTCATATGTTTTGTCATCATCAAAAAGGGGGAGATTGTTGGCCCAAGGTTACAATCAACCCATGTTTAGTGTATTTTGATGATTACAAAACATATTAGTTATTTGTACTAATATAAATTGTTGTTTAAGTGTGTTTCAGGTTTATATATTAAAGAGATGAATTCTTCCCTAAAGGAAGGTACATTGGACTCAAGACAAGTCAAATTGGGCTCAAAGTATAATATTGAAGATCAAGTGAAGATAGCCCATCTTGAAGTCTTGAAGACCTAGAAGTTTGTAAGTTTAGTTTGTTAAAGATTGAATATGTGAAATTTGGCTCTAGGATTTGCACACACATTTGTTTTGTATGTTTCCTTTGTTTTTGAAAATGTTTATTTCTAAGTTTATGCCTTAGTTTATACATACATGTACTCAAAGCTTTATATCTTCAAAAACTTGTTTAAAACATGATATAAACTATTTTCTGCATAACACTTAGCTTCAGATTTTTTAAAAGAATTTTTACAAAATTTTCTATCTCAAAAATCTGCCCAGAATCCTGTTTCAGGCAGACCGGTCGACCGGCAGTCGACCGGCTGCTGTGTCCGGACATGCACAGGTTGTGCATGTCTGTCGGTCGACCGGACCAACAGACCGGTCGACCGAAAATAGATGTTTGCTCTCTGTATCTTTTCGGTCGACTGGGTCGGTCGACCGATAGAAGGAAACTGTGTTTCCTAATTGAGATCGGTCGACTGCAGTCGACCGGAGCCCCAACGGCTCTTTTGCCAGCAGGGACCCGGTCGACCGGCAGTCGACCGGTAGGCCTGCAACAAGTCATAACGGCTCTTTCCTCTTTGGGCATTTCTGAAAAACTGTTTTTGATTTTCTCTTTAACAGAGTTTTTAGGAGTTGTTGGGACTCTTTTTCTGATCAAATTAGCTGGAAAAATCAGAGTTTTTAACCTATTCTCTCCCTATAAATAGTGGGGAATAGGCCTTAGTTATTTACCAAGAAAAATACAAGTTTTCATTATTTTCAAGTGAAAGAGAAAAATAGTTTAAAGCTTTCATTTCCATTCTTTCAAATTGGTTTTTCAGTTGTTGTTTGATCTCTAATATCACTCTACAACTGAAGCTTTTCTCACCACACTTCATAGAGCCAAAAATTTCATATTCTTTCTATAAGTGAAGTTGTAAAAGAGTGAGAGTGTTTGTAAAAGAGTGTTGTGGTCTAGTTAAAGATCACTATTTGTAATCCTTGTTCTTGTGGAGACAAGCTCCTCGGTGGAGTTTCTTTGTAAGGTGAAGCTACGGGCTTGAGGTCTTTGGAGGCCTAACTTGTACGGGATCCTAAGGGGATAGTGGAAACCCTTCACGGAGGTGAAGGCGGGGACTAGAGCAACGGGCTCGAACCTCGAAACAAATCATCCTTGTTTGCGATTGCCTTTGCGTTCTTCTTGCTTTCAATTTCTCTTGTTTTATATTGACTTGAATTATTTGCTTGAGTAACTAACCCTCTACTTGTGGAATCTTGTGTTGTTATACTTGTTGTGTTACATTGTGAGCCTTTCATTTTCATCATCATACTTGGCATTGATCAATCACACCTCAATACAACACGGTTGCATTGCGCACCTCTAACCCATTTAAGGGGAATTGGGAGGAAGGAGTTCAGAACCTCGCAAGGGGTATTCGGCTCTTAGTCGTGTTTTTGAGAGATTGTTGCATCACTCATTTCATAAGTTTAAAAAGATCATTAGATTAGTAATTACACCTATTCACCCCCCCCTCTAGGTGTATTTCAATAAGTTGGTGCAGATGCGGCTAGAAAACCTGGTTCATTAAGTCCATGCAACACATTAGGCAGGAGATATCTGGGGAACGAGGTTAGGATAATGAACTCTGATAGAACTAGCCACGAGCGAAGTCAGAACCAGGTGGGACCATTGCATAACACAGCATCAGACACTAAGCATTAGGGTGCGTTGGAGCTAACGCTCCGTAAGGCTTGCACTTGGTGAAGCTCATGCGGTGAAGTTGATGCGGCGAAGTTGACGCGGCGACACAATGCTAAATGCTAAGTGCCAGGGTGCAGCAAAGCCCACGCCTAGTTGATCTTGCGTGGCTAGATCATGACTCTCACTTAACGAGGCTCATGGAGTCTGTGGCTCTCCAAATCCACGAAAGCCGCTAAGTATTGTGGCTCTGAGCTCAGTGAAGTTAGTAGAAAAGATCATAATCGCTACTAGAATACTATAAAAAATACCATAGCTCTGTCTGACAGAAGTTCTGAATCTGAAAAATCATTCATACCGATACTTCTCATGTCGTCATATAGTCTATCTGATCAAATAAGTGATGACTACCCAACTTTCTGTACCGATCCTTGTAGTACGTCATACATATAAGATTAGGATGCAAAGTCGAAGAATTGCCTGGTACAAGATAACACGATGTACTAGAATAAAGAATACTAGAATAGGGGAAGAGAAAATCACATCTGCCCTGCCGCTACCTCTATAGTCTACCCATATCTTAAGTTGGCATAAAACTATGAAAATCGAATATATGAAAAAATGGAAGAGAGATGAGAATCAAAGGAAGGACGATCAAGAAGAAACAGATAATCTGCACTTATATTTGGATTGTATAATCGAGACTCATGCATTGCAGTTGCAAATTTCTTACCATTAATTTGCCACTAGTTGTAATGTGGATGTGAGAGTCTAGGTTTTAATACTATCTTGCAATGCCCCGATCTCACTGGTACGGAGACTTTACTGCGACATATATACGTAGGTTGAATATACCCTCACATATATATGCTAAGTATCAGTACAGGAAAGAATCAGAGCACGAAAGTACGTGTTGTATTATACATTACAGGTAAGAATCAGAGCATGAAAGTACGTGTTGTATTATACATTCCAATATATGAGTATAATTACAAAGCTATCACTGGTGTGACATAATATTACAAGAATATTACATCACCGATAGGCGCTAATGTGAGAATACAAAGAGATATACAATTATGAATAGTATGAAAGATGCTCACAATTTACAAAAGGAAATTCAGGAGACGAGCGAGGGGGCCTGGAAGCATGGGCTCCAGACAGTCTGCCAAATTCACGCTTCCTCTGGCGCATCTCTGATCAGCAACCGGAAGGATCCACAAGCTCAAAGCTCTGGATCTAAACATGCAAGTCCAGAGGAGTCAGAACTCCCCAATGAGTGTATGGTGAATACCAAATGACGTGCAGGGACAACATACGTATGTCAATAAATCCTAGTCAAGGAGCATGTATTGAAAATCGTGTCGTGAGCATAGACATACAGAAGTAGGTGAGAAGGTAGCAAGTAAAGTAAATGTGGTAAAATCAGTTATATAAGCTCAAATTCCGATCCATCAGGTTAGTACATCGAAGGAATAATCCAAACAAGAAACCCTTATATATATACATTATATACCTCACGTCACTATATCCTGAGTTCATATAACCTGAGTTGTCTTCTAAACTAAGAAAACATCAGAAAACCAATAGAAAAACAAAAATCGATAGAAAACTGATAAAAACTAATAATACTTAACACAAGAAAAACAAGTTGTACAACTTAGTCTACAGCTTCATGAGACAAGTACGTCGAAAGAATAATCCAAATAAGAAAACCCTCATCTATAACCTATGCCCCATATTACCGAATCTGAGTGTTTACAACCCGAATTGCAAAACGAACAATGAATTGTTGATTACATTTATTATTATTATTACTCGTCCTATTTATATATCTAGGTATGTGCCCCTAGCATCCTAATAAACATACATCCATATATAAGTAAGCCGAAGTTGTTATTGAAAACTGATGATGAGACTAATGAGTTATATTTACAATTGGTCTCGAACATACCCGGGACCACGACCCAGGATGTTTCAGTGCTAACCCAGAAACTGCCGCTAGGCAAACAGGAAGGTGGGTCTTATTGTATGCCCATTCAGGAATATAACAGGAG